>JAGDQP010011087.1:0-53944 GCA_022664845.1 Lepisma saccharinum
AATTATGCCATTTTAGTCCTGCTTTTTGAAATCCTCATGAAATTTAAATTTAGTATGGAGAATTTGAATACATTTGAGTCAAACGTGGCCTTGTGGTGCTCAGTTGAAATTCGGAGTGACGTGCCGTTCATTCATCGCAGCATAGAAAAATCGTCGGGCAGAGCTATCTTTCGAAGGCTGTCAAAACCAAACCAGAGCTAATATGGGCAAAATAAAAAATACGGGTTCTTATAATTGTCTATAGATGCTGTATACAAAATTTCATTGAAATCGGAGATGGTGGGTGTAAAATTGCATTTCAGCTGTACGATTTGGCGTGGAATGACCCCACTGCAAGTGTCTTCAGGACTTGTTACCATGCCAAAATAGGCAAAAATCGACAGTTCTAACATTTATATTCAAAACTTCCAAAAAGATTTGATCTATGCCTGTCATTTTCGCGCACAATACAGGTTAAAACCAAGTGAAAAAACATTAATTCCTGATCCGGGGACGTAGTTCTCTTGTACTTTACATAATTATACATAAACCTGAGTACGTTTTAATGCAGGAACTGTCGAATCTATCTAATGTCATTTCAATTTATGCACAAGTAAAAGTATCAAAGAAAATATAAAAAAGAACAGGAAACTTTTAATGTGAATCTTTTCTAATCAAGATATACACGATAAAAATCTCAAATGATTCAAGTTGAAAATAATCACAGTGGTAGAAATAGTTTTAGATTTTTCTTAGTTCAAAAGATTTAAAATGTGATTCTTAACAATATTCAGAATTGATTACTTTCACAGAAACTAAACAAACGTTCCTTTAAAGAAACGTAAAAAAAAAAAAAAAAAAAAGTGTAATCTTGGAAGTAGAGGCACCCAAATCTAGAGAGGAATCGCCACAATTGTCATATCTTTCAAAATAATGACGTACCTCTACTTCACGTCCGTGTCCGCATCAAATCACAATCAAACATGTACGCGTACCCAAGATGTGTATTACAGTGAAATCTATGAAAGAATGAAGTTTAGATAGAATTTCTCTGTTCGTCTGCTGCGCAGTGCCAATTACTAGACATTGAATTTCTTAGGTGGGAAGTCCCTTCTATGCTGCACACAATCATAAATTTTGCTCAGATACAATCCGTGGGCAAAACTTGGTAATCTGCTAAGCCGACACGCCTTACGTCATTATGTCGAGAGATTACGTCATTTGTAACGATGCCTCGCAATATTCACATACCTGTAGCTTTGAAACTGCTTTCCTGACACTCTTTCAAAGAACGTATTTCCGTATGAGTAATCTTCCAAACTTTGACCACATAATTTGGAATAACCTTGTGTAAAAGCTGTATCATAAACATAATTTCAGTAGATGTATTGGATACTACTTCGAGTGTGATATGCCAAGCCGACTCTGCTTACGCCATTACTTGTTGAGATATGACGTCATTTGTGACGATGCTGCCGTAACTTTGAGCCCTGTAGCTCCGAAACTAAGCATATTTCAGAATTGCTTCAACGGAACGTTTTTCTTGTATCGATATAAATAATCACGTCCAGAAGTTTGCACCATTATTTTCGGGACACCCTGTATATACTGGGTCATCTAAAAACCCCTGAATCTCAACACGGTCCTGAGCAGAACTGGACCCATCCACCCCCTTCCTGTCCTCAAACCTGGCAAATGCAATAAACCTTCCTGCAGAACATGTCCTATTTTTGATCCCAGTCTGACCTTCGAACATCCTGTCACTCATGAGAAGTCTAACCGACACTCCGATAGTTGCAATTCTTCCAACCGTATTTGCCTCTTACTCTGTGACCTTCGTTCCCCATTCTACTTTGGGGAAACCCGAATACCTCTAAGCATCCGCATCAACAACCATCGCTACTCCCCAAGACCAAATCATAACTTCCGCATCTCCCCATACCTGAACACACTTCACATCCTGGCCGTACGTTTGATGAAACTTTCCGTGTCAGACTCCTGAAAATTCTGAATCCTGATTCACCTGCTACTTAGGAAGAAATGAGAGTAGACGTACATCTCTGTCGTCTCCGCCAACCATGAATCCCCCTTAACTGCCTTCCCTCCTTTCCTTCCTTCCGTTTTTATTACTCTTACTTTTTCCGTATTGTTCATTTTATTTTCCTTTCATTTTTATTATTTTCTCCTTCCCCGTTGATTCTTCACCTTCTTATTTCTTTAGAAAGCCTCTCTCCGACTCAGTTAATTCCACATTTTCTTCGCCATTTGATGTTTTCTCCCGGCCCCTTTAGTTATTTCCCCACATCCATAACTTGGGAGTCGCAGTGGCTTAGGCGGTAGCGCGTATGGCTACGAATCGAGCGGCCCGGGTTCAAATCCAGGTCAAGATTTTTCTCGCCTGGCGCTCTGAGATGCACTCAGCCTCCTATCAAATCGAGTACCAGAGTGTCTTTTTGGTATTCCTGGGCACCTTGAAAGGTAAAGGCGGCCGAGCGTTGGACTGACTACCCCATCTCAGTTTGTGCCGTAGATCGAGAATATGTGGAGCGCTACCTCCACATCTCACATGCGCCGTTCACGGCACGTGCTCATCGTGCAGGGGATAGCTTTACCTTTACCATAACCTGACTTCAGATGGTAACATAGCTATTCCGTAGCACCAGTCCTCTGTGTCCGTCTACTTTCCTAGTTTGTGAACACGTTTTCAGCGAAACGTTGTCACTTTTTTTTGTATTGTTTATGAAATTGCTGTTTACTTCTTTGAACAATATTTTCTTATTTCTCTTCAACTTTATAATGTGTTCAGTTACCCTTAATAATAAGCTGAAAAAATCTCACGTTGTAAAATATTAGTGATTGCTTTATAGAAGTAATATTGGAGTTACTTATAAAACCTTCATGTCGTCCATTTCAGAATCAATGGAGTTGAAACGAGATCAGAATCCTCCGGGAGGTCCAGGAGATTCGAGTGGAGAGCTACATGATCGTTCATCGGAGACTGTACCTGGCGGCGGCGGTGCTGGCGACCATCGAAAGGAGGAGAGTGGGACGCACTGCTCTGAGTGACAGCGGCCTGGCGGTCGCAATAAATCTGTTCGCCATGTTGGGACAGGTACATCGTCACCAGAATTTGCGGTTTACACATTTTGTGGTTGTCGTGATCAACTTCAGCAAGAGTTAAAGTTGGACAACTGAAAGAAAAGGTTATCTTTACCGTAAATCAGGCTTTTTCTCATTAGATTATATGATGTGTAAATAAATATCGTATTTTCAATTATACTTCTGAGAGAAAAATAATAATAATATAATTGAAATAATAAGACTCTATTTACGGGACAGTACCAACAAGAGTTCAAGATAATATGAATCATTAAGACAGTCAGGTTGTACCTGCATTCATTTCTGAGATGTTTTCTCATTATACAGTTAATGAAACTGGCCGTCGGGTGGATGAATAGTGACTTCATAATTCCAGTATTTTCGTTGTTTGTTAGTGTGTTGTAAAGATGTACTTTCTTTTACTGAAAGAGACTTCAGTACATGTAAGAAAGAATATCATTTCATTTATATCAAACACAGCTTACTTTTCTATGTACATTTGATTATCTCAATTAAAGAATTTAAATATTTCATCTTGAATAACATATTTATGTAGGTAAAATGTGCTGCTGTTTCAGGTGTCAGGTACTGAATTATGGTTATGGATATTTCACAGAAACCGTACACATGTTCTCTGTATTCAGTTGCCAGAAGGATGAAATGTATATCTTTCGTAAATATAATGATTTCACAGGATAAGTGGCAATAAAGATAAAACAAAATGATTAAGCTTTGTTCCTTTTATTTGGAGATTGTCCTTGTAATGTGCAGTCAAGAGTTAAGTAACGTTCTTTAAAAGAACTACTGGGTTCGTGCAAGTGAAATGTTTGGAAGACGAGAAACATCCCGAAATTATAGGCTCAGATCGGAATAGGGTGGGTGAAAGAGTGTTGGAAGGTAGACGGCCAGGACCTGTTTTTGTAGGTACCATCCTAGCATTTACCTGGTATGACTGAGGAAAAAACCTCGAATCAGGATGGTCGGTCGCGGGGATCGATCCCAGGACCTCCCGAATGGTCTACCACTGAGCCACGGTCAAAGTTATTTCAAAGCTGTCCATCAA
The DNA here is from genome assembly GCA_022664845.1 of Lepisma saccharinum. Lineage (NCBI taxonomy): Eukaryota > Metazoa > Arthropoda > Insecta > Zygentoma > Lepismatidae > Lepisma > Lepisma saccharinum. The sequence continues at coordinate 4,142 of JAGDQP010011087.1, forward strand.
TTATCCGCTGCACTCACGGCGTCATCATCCTTGTTATAATTGACATCTTCCAATAAGATTTAGGAAAAAGTTGGAAGTTGCCGAATCCGGGGAATAAGGTGGATGAGGCATCCGTTCAGAGCTATCATAGAGGTGACGGTCTTGTGGCTGGGAGTATTGTCCTGATGGAACAGGATACTTTTGCTTCAGTAGATTTTCTCTAATAATTGCTCTTTTGGATGGCAATTCACCACCACTAGACCCCCTGAATCTCAAAATATCATGACCACTGCCTTCGCTGCTGATGGATAGACTTCGATTTCGAAGATAGCAGAAATGAGGGATGTTTCAACTGCTTGGAATGTTCCTATATGAATTTTGTTTGAACTCAAATTGGTAGTGTGTGCGCCGAAGGATACACAACACAGACACATTTCAACGAGACATGGTGTAGCTATGATAGCCTTTCTGCTCTAAAGAAGTGAACATTTGAGCATACCAATAAAGTAGAACAATCTACTGAATCCAAAGGGAAAGACTATACCGAATTTTGGAAGGCAAATAAAATAACATCTGGCAACTAACAATAGTCATCAAAAAAGAATAGCTGAAGTTGATAAATATGCAGTTACTGTCTTGATCGTTCTTTGAATGAGTTACAACATATGAAAACAGCAGAATGCGAATCTCCAAACATGTCTGTTATAGTGAGGTAACAAACACTTTTACCGATACACATAGTAAAGTTGTCTGTATCTGAGAATAGTCTCCGATTGAGGGCGACAAGTGCCTTGTAGAATTTAATGAATAAATGTAATCTTACTGAAGAGTAAGATGTAGTAAGTAAAGCATTTACTTTTCTAGTCCTTCAAGCGCTAAAAGATGTCATTGTCTTGATTTTTGGTTCAAAAGCACTCTTTCATAGTAGAAGCGACCACTTCGTCCGAAAATAAATGCCTCCCATTCATCGGTTCCTTCATTTTAGGGAGGTGCTAGGTTAGGGGAAAAATGAGGATGTGACAGCTGGGTGTAACCACTCTCTTACAAGTCCAACTGTTACTACTGCTTTGTGTGCAGTAGGTAGGATTATCAGCCAGGAGAAGAACAGCTTTGGTTAGTTTGCTCCGTCGTTTCAACCTCAGTACTTCGCGTAATCACTGAAATAGGTTTCGTAACAGTTCTTAGTAACACTGTGCTCAGATTTCAGATAACGTCAGGATAACCTCTTCGCAATCCAAAAGCACTAAAAGTATCGCCGGTGCCCTTTTTTGCAAGGGAGATGATGTGGAATGTTTCTACTCTATGCTGATGGTCTTCGTTTCAGGATCACACGGGTACATCCAAGAATTTATCAGTCTTTACCAGTCTGAATAAAATGCATCACTGTTCTTTTTTAACATATCGTCAACATGTTTTGCGAGTATTCCACTCTTTTGTTCGCTCTGAAATGAAGTCAACACTGGATGGATAGGTGCAGATGTTCATGATACAAGGTCGAAATTGAACCATGACTTCAGAATTGAAACGAGATCAGAATCCTCCGAGGGCTCCAGGAGATTTGAGAGGATACTGTGCCTGGCGGAAGGAAGAGCAGTATTCCCCAGAACCATGAGATAAGTTATGCTTTTGCTCAAGAAGAGTATGGATAAGGTATCCTTTTCTTCAAGGAGACTAGATGCTGCAACGTGTTACCATCAATAGCTGAGCAGGATTGCCCTTTCCTTGGATCGTCTGCAATGCTTGTGCGTCCGTACTTGAACTGTTTTTACCACTGTAAGATGGGCATTGATCCCTACAGATAGTTTTCATTTCATTAAAAATCTGTCCGTTTTGCCATGTCGACATAAGAACTTGATCACATTTTGGTATTCGAATTCCACTGCGATGTCACTTTCCGTCAAGGTATCAAACAGACTTTCAAATCAATTACATATATGGTTGCGTTCTATATACATGTACAATACTGTAGGGAAAAGTGTCGAACATCTAGCTGAAAACCTTCATAGTTAAGGCAAAAGCATATGGACATGCCGTTGTATTGAAGATTGAGAAACTGTACTTTATACTTTGAATTGTGTCAATTCCTCGAGCATTAAAACCCAACACGACACACTACGTCGAAGTTTGAATCAATACATTTTATTTGAAATTATTATTTCAGAATAAAGTATCGATGCCAGTAATGTTAGTCACTGCACAAGATGAACCAAATGAGGAGATCTGTGAGAAATGGATCAAATGAAAACACCTAGGATAGACAATGTTAGTATAACTTCCAGGAACTTGACTTTCCGAAATTTCTTAACTGGTCAGCTAACAGAAATACGTTATTATTCCTTAATGCATATGATACTCAAAGATTCACTAGAATATTGTACACTTACTTCGTGTTTTTGGGAGGTAAACGTCCTATTTGAGGCATAGAGAACTTAGGTACGGACCATGAATTTGGTGTCAGTCGGGTCAATATTGGTGTTTCGTCGTCGCATTGTACATAAAATAAATTTATTTCACTATCGAATTCCGATTATCAATAATTCATTATCGAATATTAACAAAAAAAGTATTTTTTTTATAAAAAAATAATTGTCAACAATGGCTTGACAACATATATAATGTACAACATTACGGAGATATTGTTAAGAAAACTCAAACGACTATTGTTGGTTTCTTACGTAATAATAGCAAGAGTGATCACAGACATGGTTACCTCTTTGAAAAGTGGTTTACCAAACCAATTTCGTAAAAGTCCGCGTTGACATTTCTTATAGCTTTGTGTGCATGATACGATCATCAGAAGTGGAATGATTCCACAGCATGCACACACGTCTCCCGCGCTCTCAGTCAATATAGTGTAAGCCATCTACAGTGCTGTAGTTTGGCAAGAGCGTGCGGAGAATACTTATGTGAAGCAGCGCCGTTGTTATACGGCCCGGATGGACAGTAGCTGTCGAGGCCCAGCGTGACGTCTCCACTACCGGATCCTACAGCCCCGGATGGACCCTCATAGTGTCGAGACCCAGAGTGACGTCTCCACTACCTGAACTGTGACACAATACCCGGCTAAGACGAATTAATCCAGAGGTTCCAGCGCAACATCCTTAATAAAGACATTCCCGACTACGACATACCCGGACTTAACGTGACTCTGGCTGGAACTTTGGATATCCTGGAGGTGACGCAAACCTGGATGGGATTCATCAGCCCGGAAATGACATCGCCACCTGAGTATTCTGACATTACCTGAATTTAACTTCCCGATTTTGATGGAACCAGATTTGACTACCCGAACCAGGTGGCGTTTAAATATGAAGTGAGAATAAAAAGAACTCTGATTTGACCTCAATGATAATCGGAGCACTCAGCGAAGACAGCGGAATACCGATCGAAGACAACGAATCATTTTTTCTGAGACAACGAAACACCAATCGAGGACAGCGGAACAGGATTGTCAAATTTTATAAGTCATATACCAAAAGTTAGCAGTTCTTTAAATTTGGAATTTTCGTTAAAACATTTTTCAAGAGTCGATTCCTACGTGAAACCTAGTTTGCCAGCATTGATGGACTTGCGACACTAAACAAACCTTTGGTCTCTTCGTCACCTACAGTCGGCTTCCGGAGGATGGTGAAAACATGTCACCGACAACTTGATAGTGATCGAGGTCCTATGTAGATGTCCCAAAATTACCAGCAAGAAGATCCATGGATTTCAATTCTGATCAATTGTTGTATCCTTCATTGTGTGGATACAATAAAAAATTCATGAGTGATTTTTAAATTTTGATTTTTTTATTTCCCAACAATAGTATAGTGGTACTAATTATTTAAGTTGTTTCTAAGCGATAACTTTTAGAAAATATTCTTAAATAGATTTTAAGTAGTTAATTTTAAAACAACATAAAAAGTGTTTTATTTTCAAATTTGTTTTTACTTGGTTGTGCTAAAACAATTAACAAGTGATAAACTCTGAAATGAATTTGAAAGTTCAAATTTTCATGTCTTTTTTTTTAACGTTTTAATGACATGACAAAACAGATCTACCATTTACTCGTTTCAAGAATATTGAAGACCACCTCCTTTCGTTCATTGAAGGTTTGTGAAATGTTTTTGGTCGATGTGGTTTTCTGTTTGGTTTTCAACGGTCCTGATCTGTGTTATGTTTCTATCCACATTACACTATACTTGGCGGCATAGCTGACTTTTGATACGGAGTTCCTAGTTAAGTATGATAACTGAATGTTATTCGAAGGCAGAACAAAGGGAAAAACAACCCTTAGTAGAACTGGAATGGGTAAGCAATTCAGTATTGTACTTCTCGACAATCTGAATAAAGTGTTATTGTCGATACGGAGCATTCTATACTAATAAATTTGTTTCTTCACATTGGCATTACGTTTGGAATAACGCAATTAAAAATCTTGACTACTTTCGCACAAATCCGGAAGTGAGTGATATTTCTCTTTTTTAATATGTATTATAAGAATTCCGCTTGTATTTATCCAGTGCGTTTCAAAAGCTACATAGTGTTGGAATTATGAATGGATTCAAACCGGAAGAGAGCTAGCCCATGTCTATAGTCAGGTACTATGCCGATAGTCACCTTTGAAACTAAGGAAAACTTCAAACAGAATGGCCCGAAGGAGAACTCGAACCTCCGTGTCTCCCCAGTACGGATTCAAATTCTGCAACCGTAACCATTACACCACTGGCACTGGGTCATTTAGAACATAACACCAAATTACTGTTCTGGTTTATTCATGGATAACTTTGTGATTTTTCAGAAAAATATGCTCAAAAAGTATTCGCACCGTTGTGAAGTGTCCTGCTTGTAGTCACCTAAAAACAGATATCAGTTCTGTTCAAGTCTTGAGGGGCACTACTAAATTTCTGTGATGATTTGATAAAGAGCGCTTCGATCTCCCAAAGTGTATTTATGAAATGTGTAGCTTGGAACACACTGCATATCGCTGTTATTGTTTACACCTTCCAAAGACCAAATCCAAGGAATTTTTATGTGGAATTTCAACAGTAATAAAATTTGATACAATATGATGTGCTCAGTCTGACAATACGACTTCGTTGATACTGATGTATAACGATGGGATATGTTTTCTTCAACTTCGATTTTCAATGAGTACTAATGCTTAAATGTATTTCTCTTCCGGGTTTCCAACACAAAACCAAAAACTGGTTGGGAATTTCGGACTGGTTTTGTCTATCCATAAAATACACTTATCCAGAGAAGTTGGTGTACTGATAACTTGGGGATAAGAGTAATCGTCAGGCAGCGCAACATTTGGACCCTATCCCGTGTCAATACAGCGATGGACTTGTTTTCACTCGGAAAACAAGGAGCCGCGGCTTGTAAACCAGCGATCGTAGAGGCAATACGAAGAAGTGGGTGTAATTGTGTAGTGCTTCGATAAGATAAGATAAAATTAATTATATGGGCGGTAACAGCACTATGTAGTGCTTCGAATGTTTTCCAACACAGTTAACAGTGGAATCGTTTTCTAACATTAAAAAAAACCATCTTTCAAAGACACTAGAATGCATTGCAAGTAATATGATTGTAGTTACGAACAGGGGAGATTTTTTTTTATTACTAAATTTGTTGCTAATTAGTTTTGATTAATAAATACGGTGATTTCCAAACTCAAGCGCTTCAGTGTAATTTTACGAAATAACTGCATTTCAAACATTCTGGCTTTCAGATTGAAGCGAAACAAGTTAGAGCTGCTATGTCCCTTAATAGCATTTTAGTCACGCAACCATTATTTTTTTTTATAAAATAGGCTGGCAACACTGACAATAGCAAGTGGTACGGGAAAAGTGGAAACTCACAGTACTTTTCTATTGTCTCAAATAATGTTTATGCCAAGTTAGGCGCAGCTAGGTCTAATTGAATGGAAGCAATTTAAACAGTTATTTTTAAAATGTACTGGCAACTCTGAAAATGCCCTATCAAGACTGCTGTGGTGGCTCTGAGTTAGTCTAGCTAAGACTTTCAAGCAACTCCTCATGCATGTCTCTACACTTTATGGTTACCAGATCTTTTTGGCATGGACTGGCAACACTGACAGCGGGGTTCATGGGGAGTGGGAACATCCGCAGTATGTTCCTATTGTGTCAAACAATATTTTTGCTAAGTTTGGTGCTGTTATGACTAAAATAATAGAAACAATTTGAAAACAAACGTAAGTTTATAGAAAATAGGCTGGCAACACTGAACCAATCAAGACGGTTCCAGATGCTCTGAGCTAGTCTAACCAAGACCTTTCCAACAAAACCTCAAGCATCTCTCTACATCTTGTAGTTCCTGAGATTTCATTTCTGGACACGGACGGACACCACGAGCGGGAATAGAAGGTCCCTTTTGCTACACTTTCGCTATCGAGCGACTTAAAAATGATGTGATTACTTTCTTTAATTGTATTCTCCTATGAAGGCATGCAAAAGATGGCAGCATCTCACATCGCTGTTTACTTGAGTCTTGAACTACGATGTAAATTGACTTTACACGATGACAGGATATATATTAATTATAAAATATTCTTCTAATTTTTAGAAATTACGTTTTATGTTTATGTAAGATTTAACGAACTCTCAAGTAGGGATCAAACAAGGGATTTATATTTAATTTACTTTATAGAGGTTGAATTGTTTCCAGTAAGTAAAATCCTCGTCCGCTTGTAAAAAGACAAGAAATACAAGTATACTGGCTAAAAAAGAATCATTTAATTTTTTAACTGTGGCACAGAAAATCCCTTCACTACCGACAACCCTGGGAGGTTTTTATCTCATTTTGATCAAGGCATCGTGTACGGAGTCCATCGGAAGAGTTCTACGTTACACTATATACTACAAGCTAGTTGGGAACAAAAACAGTTTACCTCTGTCGTATTGTGTTTCAATTTTCAATAAAAAGGGAACTACGTCTTTTCATTAATTGGCACTCTAGCGAGAGATACCGCCCTGGTAGCCGTGTGGGTTGGGGCGTTAAGCCAGCGACTCGGAAGGTCCCGGATTCGAATCACGGCTGGAGCATGGATGTGAATTTTAACTAGCATCGCATTCATAATCGTGACGAGCCGAAATGAAAGTTACTACTTTTTTTTTTCTTCTAGCGAGAGATCACCATTACCTGGTGAAAGCTCACTTTATTTGCGAGTGTCATCGTATATTCGCCAATGCAGCGTCACTCTGCTTCTCATTCAAACCTAGGCACGGTTCGGACTCCACGTTAAGGCTTATATCCAGAAACTCTAAAAAAAGGGGGATTTTAGAGAAATCCGTGGATATATTAGTGGATAGAAGTCACTCCAATCGACTGCAATTTTATTAACACACTCTACAGTAATATAAAGTAGGAAGCTTATAGTACAGTTTGTCCAAGTTATTTACAAGAAAAAAATCTATCAAGGTAGTAACGAGAATTCAATAAGCAGAGAAATTCACATTCTTGTACTATCTATCGGCAGTTGTGTCAGCTATATGTACAATGCAAAGCATACAGGGTATTCCCGAAGTAATGGTGCAATCTTCGGGTGATGATTAAAATTTACATCGCAGCAAAAAAACAATTTTATTTGAAGAAATGCAAAATGATGGATAGTTTCAGAGATACAGGCGCTCAAAGTCAGGGCAGCATCGTCACAAATGACGTCATAGCTAGACACAGTGACGTAAGCGGTGTAGACTTAGCAAATTGCACTCGAAGTAGCACCCGATACATCTATTTAAGCAGTGTTTTTGATTGAACGAGTGCCGTACAGAGAGGTTTCTCAACTTAAGGATTTCATTGACAAGGAATGAAATGGTTTGGTTTAATAGGGCAAGCATCGAAATCCCCTCTAAGCTGTATTCGCCAATCACAAACATAACTTCGAGTGTGATTTCCTAATCCTCCACTGCTTACACCATTACATGTCGAAATATGACGTCATATTTATGGCCTTTAGGCTCAGGCCGGGATAAGGTGGGAGAGAGGATGTTGGAGTACCGTAACGGCATTTGCCTCAATCAGGGTAGTTGGCCAATAGGGTCATTCCCAGGACGTTCCGATTGATAAGCCAACGCTCTACCATTTGACAGCTATCTATTGTACTCTCCGTTTTATGAAAAGAACATTCAACACACTTGACAGTTCAAATCCAACTGGACACATTTTCAGGGACTAATACCTAAAAAATAAAAAGAAGGAATAGGGAAAAATATATGCAGAAGGCGGCTAGTATGGATGTGTGATTGCAATTGCTTGAGATCAGCGTACTCAGATACATAAATTGGAAGCTGACTATTTCATTTACATAATTTACTGCCTTTATCAATAAAGTATTTAGGAAATGAATAAAGCTAGGCTTAATTTTCTAAATAATGCTTGTTCAAATAAAAAAATGGAAACACTATTTCGTTTTGGATAAGTTACTGTTTTGTGGCATAGATTTGTATCCTTTCATTTTCCAATTTTGCAACACTGATCTCAAGTTAAACGTGTGTATAATTCGTCCAGTGACAGCTTGTTCCTGTAGGTATTTGTTTCAAATAAATATATAAATGAACCACTCTGTCCCACAACAATCGTTTGATCCAGGTGCTTTTGTATCTTTAACCACACTTTAAAAAGCAACGACACAAAACAGTTGGATCCGAGAAGTTCATTGTTTTACTCCAACCAGATTGGTCAGGAACACGCAGTCGCTATTGAGAATGAGATATAATCATAGTAAGTCGTCAAAAATTAGTAGAAAAGACATGACAGACTAACGTCAATTAAAAGACCAAAATGTCACGTAATAGCGACGTAATTTCATTACGCTTACATGATTGATTTTTTGACCATAAAGTGACGTCTTTTTCACGTAAGCGTGCTGCTTGGGTGACCGTTGTGTGAGAGAGAAGGAAGATAAGCGCTGTTGCCACGGGATTTTATTTCTGCCTGGTGCGCTTGAATAAAGTTCAGAACCTGCTGTCTCAGACGCAAACGGGGAGTATTTAATTATTTCTGTACAACTATTTCGAGACAACACTTCAATATTTTGTCAGAGAATCTAAACGACTTAACATGTGATTAAAAAAAAAAAAAAAACTAGGCAATATGCAAAGATTGCTTAGTAACAACTTCAAAATGTGAGGCAGCAATTGGGTGTTTCTTTTCGCACCCTTTTATCTTTATAGCAGACGACTCTATCAGCCATCAACTCTCATCGGCTCTAGTGTAAAAACATCTACAAGGTGGGAGATAAATATCTCCCCATTTCTGAACATCTACCCTGAAAAAACTAAGCAGCGGAGAAAAGCGAAACACATGCTTACTTATTAAGCAAAGAATGTCATTTACTAACAAGCAATCAGATTTTCACTACAATTTTCAGTGGAAAAATCGCTGAATATTACGCTTTTTGACCATTTTTCGACAGTATTTACAAATATTCAACATCAACGTAATCGTTTCGTGAAGAGAACATGTTTAAGATGGCCTCCATTGCTTCAAAACCCTCGCAGTCATTGATTGAAGTTGTGATCTGCTTCAACTCTGGTAGTGTTCGAGGTTTGCAGGGGAAGGCATTTTTCCTTCAAGTAACCCCCACAAGAAATAGTCACACACTGAAGTTATGGGGGAACGAGCAGGCCATGGAACCCCCCCCCCCCCCCTCTCTTACTGATTACATATCCAGGAAACAACTGAAGTACGTCCATTGAATTTCTTGCGGTGTGAGCAGTTGCATACCACACAGTATTCAGTCCACTGGTTTGGCGAGGAGATAGAAGGGATAATCCACAACCAAGGGCAAACTCCACGTGGAGCGATCTGCACGAAATCTTACGATCATCGATATTGCGATCCTTGCAAGTTTCTAACACTTGTAAATCCTGTCGAAAACGGCCAAAAAGTGTTCTATGTAGTGATTTTGCCTCTAAAAACTGTAGTGAAACGGGTGATGTACTAAAAATCAGATTGACTGTCAGTAAACCCCACTGTTTCCTTTTTAATAAGTAGGTATGTATGTCATTTTTCTCCGTTGCTTAGTTCTTATCCTGTATTTGAGATATTTCAACTATTCCAAACACGTTTTGTTAGCCATCTGTAATGAAACTTCCATTGGGTCACTCTGGAGTTTCTTGAATTTGAAGTTTGTTTATGACCTTTATTCATCTAAGACTCACGCCGGGATTTGGGAAGGGAAGGGAAAAGATTTTGGAAGTTGTTGGACAGAGCCTATGTTAAAGGTGCCATCCGGGCATTTGCCTGCGGTGACTGAGGAAAACCTCAGTGAAGATGGTTGGCCGCTGGGATCGAAATCACGACCTCCCGAATGCTATGCCAACGCTCTACCACTGAGCTACGGCGCGGCGGATAGGCCTCTTAGAGCTTCTATCGCGACCATCGTGTTAGTGGCTATACCGAGCAATTTTCCTGAGTCTAATACATTCGAACTCCATATGTTGGTTTAAGAGGAAAATTAGATCTAAATTACTTTAATCGTTATATTGGGTACGTAACTAGATTAACATGATTTCACACTCACCTTTCAATGTCTGTACACAGGAAATCCTCGTCTAATTGCCGAAGAATATACAAATTAAGAAAACGCAAGGAATATTTTCGAACCTACATCCAGGTCCATCTTCAGTCGTAAAAGGAGCAAGGACATGGGAATTGGAAAGGTTAAACAGTGCAGTGGAAACACCTTGTCTACAAATATATGAAGTTTTCCTATACTTAGTGAATTCCATACATTTGTAGATAAGATTTTTTCACTGCACTTTTCAACCTGTTCAATTCTCATGTCCTTTCTCCTTTTACAACTGAAGGAAGAGCTAAATATAGGTTGGAAAATATTCCAATGTATTTTCTTCGGCACTTACACAAGAATTCCCTGTATACCAATTGAAAGGTGAAGTCAATTGAATTTTATTTATGACCTTTAGGCATCTAGAGCTCAAGTCGGAATAGAGGAAAGGATTCGGGAAGGTTTCGGTCAGAGCCTATGTTGAAGGTATCATCCCGGCATTTGCCTGGAGTGACTGAGGAAAAACGCCAGTCAGAATGGTCGGCCACTGGGATCGAACAATTGAAAGATGTGTTTGAGATAAAAAAAAAATAAATAAAACTATATAACGATAAATTAGCATTTACCTTTCTGTTGAAGATCTGGCGACGTATGACTTAGAAGAAACATTAAAATGAACCATAAATTGTATATGATACACATTGTCACCTTGGAACCAGAAGGTACTATGTCCACTTTTTGGCAAAATAGAGTTAACACTGCAGTCAAAGACATTGTACTGAAGGGCATCAACCCCAAAAATAATCTCACAAAACGACCTCTAAGTGGCTAAAAATGTAAATAACAGACTTTAAATGGAACTTCAAACTTCAAAACTGTTACAGAGCCACCGTAGCTCAGTGGTAGAGCGTTGACGTAGCATTCGGGAGGTAGTGGGTTCGATTCCAGCGGCTGACCATCCTGACGGAAGTTTTTCCAAGGTTTTTCCTCATCACACCAGGCAAATGCCGGGATAGCACCTTCAACATAGGCCCTGGCCGACACCTTCCCGAATCCTTTCCCCTCTCCTATCCCGGCCTGAGCCTTAGATGCCTAAAGGCCATAAATAAAATCCAATTTAAAACTTTTTTTTTCTTCTCAAAAGTAGCTGAAGTGGACATAGTACCTTCTGGTTCCAAGGTGAAGATATGTTCTGTTGCACCACGTTTTACCTTTTTCAAAGTTTACATCTAATTTTTACTTAACTTACTCCTATAATGGGTGGGGAACAGCTACATTTTTCTCTGGTTCGATCGTAACAATATTATAACGCTTTTCCATAAACTCTGTAGGTTTCAGTCCTTCTAGTTTACGCTGTTTGTGTGCCAACAACTACCGTATACCTCCCAGTGGATATTAAGAAGAGGTTTAACATGCTACATTCACAATTAAAAAAATGCATCTGGTATATCAATCCATGTTCTCAAAGAAAACCATACGAGCAACTTCGACAGTGCCAAATGATTATGAGAAGGCAACCATACCTGTTTGTTTTTGTACCAACCTGTTACCGATAAACTTCAAACAGATTTTGTCAAAAATAAGTTGAAACCCGCCCTAAAACACCCCAAAACATTGAATAGAAATTTCACCGTTTCAAATTACTATGTCCCCCCCCCCAAAAAAAAAAAAACAACAACATAGGTTGTGGAGTTCATCAGATCACTTGCCAGTGCAAGGACGAGTATATCGGGGTGCCCAAAAGGAACCTTCACACCAGGGTCACGGAACATATTAGAGATGCCAAAAAGAATAAATTTCCCACATCTGACCTCCCACAACATCTGAAAACTACCACACATGAAATGGCCGATGCCAAGGTATTGTATAAATCATTCACATAAAGAGCGAATGGTTTATGAAAGCATCCTTATTTCACAAAAAAACAACAACAACCTGCACTAAATTTAGATCAAGGCATGTTAAATAAATCGTGGTTTGACATAATAAATAAAAATAAACATATTTATACACGTAACTTCCCATACATAACCAAACACACAGTTGTTCATCGAAGTTCTGTTTTAGTATCTGGCAACAGCAGTCCATTTCGCAACACACTGTAATAACATTGCACCTACCTTGTTTTCGCCCGGCACCGCCAATTTTTTTTTTATTTCACATGCAAAGAAAACTAACAAAGGCCATATCTGCTCACGGCTTCTTTTATTCCCTCAACTTTTTAAACCTACCATTTTTCACCTGAGGAAGCCAATGCATGAATAGGCGAAACTTGTCGTGATTTTAATCGCCATTCTGTTAGACGATACAATCAATGCCAGTGAGGATGGTGTACCATGCTGAAGGTAAGCGTATCGTTGCGTAAGTTGATCTACAGTTGAACTTCATTTATTTATTTTAATTTAAAATACTTTTATTACAAAATGGATTCCCATTTCTCATTGGAATTAGTTACCGCAGAATGGGATAACTTTTGCAGCCCTGGATCACTGTTACACTTCGAAATTCACCATGGCAACTTCACCCAGTTCCTTCCACGGCGGTAGTTATAATAATAATATGGAAAAATATTAAACCGTAAATTAAATAGGTAAATGATACCTATTTTACTGCTAAAGTTACCCCATTCTATGGTAATTAAATTAGGAACAAATTCCATGTCCACTTCTGTTAGGGTTAAGAATAATAATATCAGTTTGGTTAGGGAGACATTGTTTTGTTGTTTAATAAACAAGTGACTGTCGGATAAAATGGAACGGATTTCGAATAATAATAATAATAATGTGGCAAACTTTACGTTAAGAAGGATCTCGGAGAGTAAGGTCTGTCAGGGGAAGAAGTTCAGGAGAAGACTCATTAGAAACGTCTACCTCACATAGGTGGAAAAAGACGGAGAGGAAGAAGAAGAATGAGGAAGACTGAGTAATAACGCAGTGAATTACACACTAAATCATATTATAGTGGCCTGAAATATTGTGTTCATGTTTCAATTTAAAAAAAAATATAAATAAGTTATACAGAAATATCAGATATATTCTTGAAGAAACAAGCGAACGTTAATTGCCATTGTATACAACTTGCTAGCATACTATGGAATACCGCGTTTAGTCGCAGGGAAAGTCAATACCACGTCTGTGAACTTAGCATCGTGTTTTTCAGCAACGAATTCAAAATGTAGTAGGCTCGTCCCAAGCACCTTTTGAAGAATTCTGACCATCAGTGTTGCAAACTATATTTAGTTAATAGTTATTGTTTATTATTATTATTATAAGCAGTAGTAATATACTAATGAAAGTAACAGTACAAATAAAAATATTGGAAGTGACCAAATATCACAAACTACTTTGTACAATAAAAATTCATACTCGCAACGCAAATCATTTCGTTTATTTTCTTATGCAGAAATCACTTAGTTTGAAAAAAAAAATAACTGTGGGGAGAAAAGTTAACATCGAATATATTAAAATTTCATATCAGAGGTCTCCAAATATCACAAGCTACTTATTATTACTACTATAGGAATAATAATGTAAATGCCATAGTATTTATTATTAATACCACTAGTACTATTAGAATAGTAATAGTACTACTACTAATAATAATAATAAGTATTAACTAAAGATAGTTTGCAACAATGATGCTCAGAGTTCTTCAAAAGGTGCTGGGGACGAGCCTATTGCATTTTGAATTCGTTGCTGAAAAACGCGATGCTACGTTCACAGACGTAACAAAATGAACATAAGTACGTGGTATTTACTTTCCCTACGACGATTTCTTTGATACTAATCCACTGATTTAATTTGAAGTACAATTTGGGGTACGTTTTAGATACACAACTAACGATACCCCGCATTCACCTATACCTAATATCTATACTATTAACAATTGGTTTTGACAACTTAAAAAAACATACAGATTATACGCTAAATGTTATGAACTGTGTTATTAGGCCATTTCGCCCGCAGGAAAGCAGAAATGAAAATTTTCCACGAGAACCGAAAAATGAATTATTTTTTATGCAGAATTTCACTGTAGAACTTTCATGTTTTCGGTATCAATAAATTGTATAGTCGCCATCAAAAGTTCTGTCCAGTTGATAAAAAACTTCTATTGCGAATAACTTCGGAACGTGTAGACCAAATTGAGTGCTTTTTTTTTTGTAACTTATAGAAAATCACAGTCTTTTTCAGTTGTAGGAAACCGTCCACAAATTGGTCTATCCACTTAAACGTTATTCGCACAAGAAATCATATCCTCAGGACCGAACTTTTAATTGTAAATTGTACTAGCTTAAATAACACGTGTTTCCTTGATTCACAACAACTACGAGAAATGGCATTTGGCACCCTTCTGCTTTCCGGGGACGATTTGAAGAACTAATGAATTCAGTCTGTCCCAATTATTGATACTACTACAATTCTAAACTGGACAAACATCCGTGCCCTACCTCGGATTCGAACCTCAAACTTGGTATCCTGGCGCCTTAGACCGTAAAATTGTCAAGAAAAAAAAAGTATTACATTAATAGATTTATTTACATATTTACAATCAAATACGGCACGAAATATTACGTTGTCAGCAGTTCGGCACCTTCTACAATCACCGGAGCATCATCGTCATCATCCTCAAACTCAAACACCCACTGAAACTTGTCCGTAAGATTTTGTTTAAATCGAGCAGCTTTCGTTTTTAATCGCCCATCAACGGTTTCACTTTCTTCCAATGTTCGGAACAGTTCTTTGAGTGATCGATAAATGACGTTATTACTGGAAACAATATCGACTAAAAAGTCTTCTGGCACCTCTGTTAACTGCGCTTGCAGTTGCGTCAGAAAATCCGTGTAAAGTTCGTGATATTTTTGAACCACGCTGTCACTCCGACAAAATGTGTCGACAAGCTTCTTCCAGTGATCGAATGCTTCGAAACTGTAACCGACGAGGAAGCACACAAAACAGAACTGCATTTCTGCAATGATGTCTTCTCGCCTGTTGGAATGAAAGAAGATCAAAATTACTACACATAAGTACGCAGGCACAGTTTTTGAGTTATATCGAATGTTCACAAGAAAAGTGTCAACTCAAAAAAGATAATTTTACAGGACGAGGAAATCGCTTAAAAAGGCAATGAGAAAGTCATGTCCACTAGCAAAACCTGTCAAAATTGCAATGGCTACACGTTCTAAACTTGTTAAATACAGTTCACTTGCAAAGCCAACTACATCGCAATCGGAACATGACCACCCGGAACAATACCTATGCAAAACCTGTTAAAATCTCGGAACTTTAAATTGAAGGGATTCAAAGACAATGTTTTGGCTTTCCCTTTCTCTGTAGTCTGGTTCGGTAGCATTATTTTCACGCAATTATATTAACAACACTGTTTTCAACCGCCTTCTGGCTATAATCACCAGTGGGTTGTTTATTTACATAACTTTGTTGAAGTTAACCGTAACCGAAGTGTGTGCAGGAACTGTGTTATTAGGGCGTGTCATTTTAGTGTGTGATTTTTTTAATTTTTTTTTTTTTTTAATTTCTTCAATGAGGGGTATCAAAAACGTTTTTGGGTGTGAGGAATTCAAATCTGCGATTAATATTACAATCAAAGAACATTTAGCTTGGTAAATTTAAGGTTGAATAGAAGGCCATAAAATACTCTCTGAAAACCCTTTAAACATGTAATTTTAGCATCGTAAATTTGTGGCGACGTTATGAAATTTTAATTTATCCACATCACACAATTAGCACATACAAACCTAGTCATACATTACTGTATTGTAATCATAAAACAATACTATCACGTAATAAAATATTTATACATTTTTAAATTGAGTCTTGCTTTGATTCTTCCTTGGACATTAGTCGTCGACTTGATTCTTGCTCTCTGAAGTAGGCATCACGTTCTTCATGTGAAAGAATCCGCTTGCTGCCTCTGTGACTTGATCCCCCATACCTCTCTTTTGATTGTGCATGACATGGCCACTGTGGAACTTGCATGGGTTCGCAGATGAAATTCCTTACTTCAGCTATAGTTATTATAGTTTACATGTTAACGGAGGTTCATATGCCTCGTCAGACTAATCTATCAGTTTTAATAGGAACGATGGATTGGGACTGATAGAAGGAGTCTTCCTCGGACGTATAGAGAGAAATCTTTCATTTTTCATCATCGTGCCTTAATTCAATATTTTTTGGATACCAGCTCTCCTCTCCTCACTGTCATCTCAGCACCGAAACCCACAAGTGTTTTTTGTTAAAACAGCAGGGGTAGTACACACCAATGATGTGTTCTATTATCGGTCTTAAGTTCCTGTGAGTTTTGCCTCTAAAGCAAGGTTTTGAAACCCAGATACGTCAAATCGTGTTTACTGTAGTTAACCACCGTGAATGGCTTACTGGATCAATTTCAAGGAGGGCAATATATGTGTGGAGTGTTCCAGTCCTTATGGCCTGTGTGAACCAATATCCTTACTTTTCATCAGTAGTCGCATCCTTTACGACATCTCACTCAGTGAAATAAGAGGCTCTTCGACCAAGATTTTGATGAGCGAAGGATCAATTTCTAGTACTGTAGCGATTTCTAGCATCTTGCCAGTGTTCTCTATTGTTAGACAAGGTCTTCCCATCCAGTGCTGTAATCAAACCGTTGCTGTGAAGGGTACAAGCTAACCATACCAGTTTAAGATCTATGTAATGCATTGTACCACCTTCCCAACCAGTGTTAACATTTGTAGAATCTTCTCCAATGGTCTCCAGACTTATCAATGCTCTTCTTCTTCTTCAGGAAACCTACTTCAGGGTACCTATAATGTTAGCAATAGCCTTAGCTGCTGGCTTTTCTCTTCTCTAAGTGTTTCTCTGGACTGGAGTGACAGAGATAATAATAATAAATTTTATTGTCGTTAAGCTATTCACAGCAATGGACAACGTCAGGTTTGTAGCATAAGATACATATAGCAATTTATATCTTCCACCTGGCTCACTGCACAGAGTAAAATGCTGTTCATTGATGATACCTGGGAACTGCTGATCTGAATTGTGTCTCTTCATCACGATTTTAGCTGTATCTTCCCGGCCGTAAAGAAATGCATTAAATTTTACACTTCTTACAAACTGCGTCAAATTCTTGATCCATAGATATCGTAACTTTCTCTGGGACTCTTTTGACTTTACTGTGAATATTAACAAGTCTTTTCAGTAATCAATCCAGCACCAACAAAGATGGTTATGATAATGTCAGCTGTGACACGTAGGCCAACAAGTGATGCTCTGCAAAGAAACATTAGGAATTTTTAATCCGTTGTGTTCTGTCCTCTTATTGAAAGGGTTAAGCGATGTTGGGTTTCCTATTTTCCTAATCCCAACTCATAGTTTTCATCATTTACATTTTGGGCATCAGTTATTTTGTCTTTATATGCATATTCTAATAAATTTATATCAAATTTTGACGTTGAAATATCCTGTCTACACCTCTCGTTATATTCAGTAATTCTCCTCTCGTCCTCTTGCCGCATCTGCTTTTGACTAGTCTGTTATGCTCAAGCAGATCTGGCAAACTAATTTGATATTGTCCAATAGAACCATTCTTGTCTCTTTGACCTATAATGAAAGGAAGTTCTTTCACGGGGATCCTCATCACCTTCGGGCATGTATACTTAATGTGAAGCTTGTTTTTGTAACCAGCAGCGGAAATCAGAACAGAGATTAATTTTACACTTGAAATTGAGGATGTCAAGAAGTTTGCCAAGTTTGGAAGTGAACATTTCTTTGGCATCAAGCTTTTCTGCACCAAGGACGGATGTTCTTAGCTTGCTCCGAGCTCCTCTGATTTTCTTTAAGATTGTGCTATTGGATTTATAAAGGGACGACAAAAGAGCTGTTCACTCGTTCCTATTTTTAAGCACTTTAGGTTAAATACCCTTTTCAAGGCTCGCTACTTGTTAGCTCCTGACTTCCTTGCCACTTTGTTCTCTTTTCAGCAGCCCATATCGCAGGACGCTTCACATGGTTGTAAATTCAAATGGCAACATCTCTCTGACCGTTCCAATTACATTGCTTGTGTGTGTGTTAATGTCGACAGCCTTTTTCTCTTTGTAGAAGTCACTGTGCGTTCTAAGTCAATTTCCGCTTATTCCTTTGATAACAAAAGTAACAATAACGGTAAATTAATTTTTAACCTATCTTCTAGTAACAGCGTTTCAAAAATACAAGCGAAATGTTTATGTCTCAACAACTTAAAGTAACTCCCAGCGGCAGCCTATCCTGACTGAAGTGTTTCCATGGTTTTCCTGAGCCATACTAGGCGAATGGCGGTATGGTATCTACAAACTATTTTTGGGTTTTCACACTATTAAAAAGAGCGTTGTGTGGTCACTATCTTCATGCCGTTATTACCAAACTATATTCAATAAACTACAATATATTTTGAATTTCCAAATCACATCACAACTTTTTACCACCCTTCATTTTTCGAATTCCGAAAATTTTAAAAATCAACACGCCCTACTATGTTATTAACCTGGTAAAATATTAAGTTATTAAAGATGCGTGACAGTACAAATAAGATAGAATTGTAGTCATCAAGTCTCAGTTTATAGACGTTGATCCTGCGAAAGCAAATAATACCCCAGAAAATCCTTTTGAGCTGTTAGACGAACAGGATATCGAAATTTCGTAAAATGTACGAATGGCTGTAATTTTTGGTAACATCGCTGCCTGAACTTAACCTTCGCATCTCAGAAGACTATTTTCCTTTTATGTCAGTTCTTTAGTTCATGCATTTTTTTGTTTGTTTGTTAGAAATCCAAGTTTCAGATGCCAACATATTGTTGTTATGTTCGCGAGTCACTCACATGATGTGTTTTAAGTTTTTGTTCTAAGCACAATTTCTCAAATTTAATAACAAAAATGTACCATTTTATTAGTATTATTTTTGTGCATAATTATCAAATTTTACTAGAAATGACCCTATGAGAAGATACAAGCCTTCGGTTGTCATTATTGCAAACATTAATTTTACAAGGTTTGAAAGTCTAAGATGCATATTCAAGTGGGTACGTTCGCAAGATGGCCGAACATCCACTAGCAAAACCAGTCTAATTTGCTTTTACACTTGCAAACCCTATTAAGCGAAAACTAAATAATAATAATAATAAACTGGTTTAAGTGAGATTATATGCATTTATTTAAACAGTCAACTCGGAAATCTTTTGCGCCTTTAGAAACAAGAAAATAAATGATACGCATTATGTGACTCAGCCGCAAAATTTTTTCGCGATCATCCTCCGCTCCGTTTGTGATGCATTTACCAGGTTTTGCAAATGGACGACTCAAATCAGATAGTTAAAGGAGAAAGAAGAGAAATAAACATTTAGAGTAGCTTATCTGGCAACCTTTTACATTTCTTTAAACCAACATTGCGCAAACTATGATCCGTGGACCTCAAGTGATTCAATTTTATTTATTTATTTTGTTTATTACTGTACGAATACGAACATTTGAAATACGTAAAGTATGACACAGTACAAGAATATTGAAGAAAAAAACAAAGTTATGTAAGGTGCTTCAATTCTGCATCACCATGTTATGGAAGTTGAAACGTCAACTGTTTTACAACTATTGTGACGTCATAAGGCATTGAACTAAACATATATAAAATACTACTGAAAACTATATACATATTGATCAATTGATCATTGGTGATCCGTTCGTAAAAAATATATATCACTATTTATACCTTTTCTATCATTTTCTTGCTATATTTCTATACCTGAGAGATAGAACCGCCTAAGTCCAATTTTGGCCAAAATGTGAAAAATGCAATTTTGTACAGTATTCGGAAAGCTTACAATAATGGTTGCCCGGTTCTTGAATTTTATTTATTTATGGCCTTTATGCATCTAAGACTCAGGCCAGGATAGGGGAGGGGGAAGAATTCGGGAAGGTATTGCCCAGGGCCTATACTGAAGGTGCCATCCCGGCATCTGCCTGGTGTGTGTGTTGCTCGGTTCTTGTAAAACACGTTTATAATGTTATAAGTAAGTTTTACTACTTTTTCTCTGTCGAAAACAAGGATTTGTGACTTACACGGTTCTAGCTCTCAAGTACAGAGTTAATAATTAAGTCTTGAGCGTATATGATTCTGATGAAGGAGCCTACAGTCGTTCCGAAATTGCGAAATTGTTGAGGTGAACCGTTAATAATTTCCTGTTTCAATCGAAGGCTTTTTCCTAACGCCGAGTACTTTAATTTTAGGGGGGAAAAAAACTGGTAATTACTAACAAATAGACACGCTTGGAAGATAAAAAGAGTCTTTCTTTTCCAGAAAAAAAGTTAAAATAGAAGAGAACAAATGGTAAACAGAAAGACATACCATAATTACGCGCTGCAAAGCGTATCCCCGACTTTTATTGGCAAAAACAGGAAAAGAAATGTACTACACTACACTAATGTTTAAAAATGGGACACCAGACAATAAAAATAAGAAACGAACTTACTGAAAAGCATTCTAATTAAGTTCTCCGCCCAATGTTAGTTACTGCAGGTGAAATTTGCAACCATCATTACAACAAAAAAGTAGTCATCTTGTTTTCTCATTGTAGATTAGGTTGTTCTGACGTCTATTATCTATTATCTGTTAACAGACCAAATGAAACGTGTGCTTTGTTTCATGCCTTGAACGTCAGTCAGCAACGCCATGGCCAGAAGATGTGTGTAGAGATCGGGAAACCGATTATTTATACGGTTAAGCCTCTGTATGGAGCGAAGACAGAATGAACTGAGGTTTCTGATTGACTGTCAGGCTTCTCATTGTTTTTCAACGTAAAAGAAACGTATCAGTACTTAAATTCGGGAGGAGGAAACAAAATCGTAAACGTTTTACTGGTTAATAATACTGAAACGTCATATTTTCTTTATGTTTCGGAATAAAGGCTTATGTTTCAAATTTCGGTCGAGAAAACTCAAATCCATAAGATGCACCTTGATTTTGTGGGAGAAAAAAATCGAAAAAAAAAGTGCGTCTTGGGATCGCGTACATACAGTATAAGAGACATCTCCGGCAGGCTTACAGAATTTTAGATGGTATTATTCCATCTCTGCTCAAGAAGACCCTGGAATGGGGTTAGGTTAGGTTAGCTGCGGCCAAGGGCCAATTGTTACAGATAGACACACCATAAAGAAAAGCGTTACGTTAAAAGAAAATTCTAGAGTCCTATTCACGTAAAAATTTAGCTAACATACCAAAGAAGACTATATAAACTAGCATCTGTTACCTATTATATTTCGCCAGCATAGTTTCTAGAACGTAGCTTGAATCCAAGGAATGCCTCGTGATCTCTGCCGGAGAAGCTCCTTCTGGAAATTTCTGCCTTGGAAACGAAGTTAACCGAAGAGCGGTTCCTGGGCTTGGAATCATCCGTGGTAACAGTTCCTCCTCCTTCTCTTCTAACGTGAGGCAGCGCTGGCGTTTTGCAGGCGTTTTCTCGGATCCCACTTCTTTCTCACAGGCCACCATCTCCAAAGCAGACCTTACTACTCCAGACTGTGGTATTAATTGCGTTACGATATCGTCTGTAATAAAGAAATTAAATATTAGATATAAACACTAATTAACACAGTGCCGCGAGCCGAGCGGAATTTGTGTATTGAATACAATTCGTTTATTGCCTTAGGCATCTTTGGCTCAGACCGGGATAGGGTAATTAGTGGCCAGGGCCTTACTTAACGTGTCATCCCGGAATTCGCACGGTGAAACTGAGGAGAAACCCTGGAAAACCTTAGTCAGGATCGTCGGCCGTGGGGTCCGAACCCACGTGGCTACTCATTGCCGATCCAAACGGAACTGGTGTATTGTATACTCTACTCTTGGTCTTGAAAGGGATCTGGAGGGCACTACCGCAATTTCGTGGCTTGTGTAATGCCGATTTAAATTTATTAGTGACATTTCGGTAACTTTGGCTCAGACCGGGCTGCAAGGTAGTCAACCAGAGTCTAATTTGAAGGTACCATCCAAGCCTTTTTCTAATACGATTAGGAAAATCTTTGGACGCTGGTATCGTTCCCAGGACCTTCCGACTGCTAAGCAAACGCTCCACCAGCTGAGCTACGGCCTCTCGGAATCTCTCAACACTACTACTTTCTAGTGTGTCTCGCAACAAAAAAGACAGAATCACTGCCTCAACTTCTCATGTGTGTAAACCGTCAACAGTTTTTCCCTTTGGTGGTAATTTCAGAATACCCGGGAGCGCAGAAATTAAGTATATAGTATGTCTTTTAGTAGAGACCGATTTTTACAAACAGCTCTTTGAGTAACGGTGCCAAACGTTTGTACAGTGTTGACTGCTAGTGTGTGCTGTAATCGTAGATTCAACTTTAGAGACAAGTCACGCAGCAGTTTGCTATTGTTTACTGCTGAAGAATCATATGATTAGAAGTGGGTAAATAGTATCGTGATGGAGCAGAGAGTTTTGCTGTAACTTAGGAAAACTGCCGCATAAAAGTACGATGACAAGAAAATTGTTTAAGGTAACACCTGTGGATGGACCCTGACGTCTCGTTTCTACAGGATGAAAAATGTGGGCAATGACAGACTTAAAAACACTATATCTTTACTGTTGAGCTTGCCGTCGATAAAGAAATGGCTAGAGTAATTCTAAAAAGAGATTTGCAGAAGAGAAAAAAATTGTTCAGTCTCGTGCTTCACTTGATGGTCACGAGCAAAAGGGCACAAACCTGGAACGCTGTTTGTGAAACGGTTTCTGGATTTGAAATCGATTTGTGCCCTCAAAAATCCCCTCTAACGGTCAGATCTGGCTCCCGTGAGTGTTTCCTTTATCTCCCAAAGTGAAGTGTGTCTTGAAAGGGGAACGTTTCAACATCAGTAAGGACAACAAACGCGCTGTCACGGAGGAACTGAAGATGGTATGCGTTAAAGACTTCCACCGTGCCTTTTAAACACAAACACGAGAAGCACAAACGTTGTGTGAAAACGTCTGAAAATTATTTCGAATCAGTGTAAATACAAAATCAAAATAAAGGTCTTTGTTTTGATATAATGTTTCCTGTCGCATCACTTAATGGGCACTGTGCATTTATTCATTTCTGTATGTTACAGTCAACTTGAACAAAACAAGAATGGTTCTAACATCTGCTTGTAGAACGTTAAGTTTTAACATGATTGAGGGTTAAAATTTATGGGTTGGACTGCTACTATGGCCTAAATCTATTACACATGTGGGCTGACGTGTCTCTGCGAGCAATCTTCCGAGAGCAAGGACGGACATGGTAGCGACCTTCTACAGTTAGGGAAAGTTAAATTCAATCTCTTCCTTTATTAATAAGGTGCTGAGCCACTATTTGCCCTTAGTATAGGATCTGTCCTCCCGAGAATTAATACAAATCTTAACAGTCTGCAGTGGAATATTGCATCACTCTCCCAGCAGAATATCCGCCAAAGGATGCTAGAAGCGAGAATCTTGCGCGCACTCATTTCTACAAAACTGCCTACAGTGATTCGATAATACTCAATGTCCTTCGTCACTGTGCCCCTGAAACCACGCTTGCACTGGTATACCTCTGGGAATGCGGATTTAGTGCAGTAGAAATAATGTTAGATGTGGAACTAATTGCAACAAAAATTATTCTTGTTGTAAATAGTAGGTAACACGCTCCTAATCAACATACTAAAAATATACATCCGTACTGTCGCGCAAAATGGCCGCCATCTTGAAAAAACATGAATTAAAAGAAAATATGTGTGGTATCCAATTACAGGGAATTTCATGCTGAAGAAGAATATGATATATGAAGTAGAGGGGGGGGGGGGGGAAATAATAAAAACATTATGCCTACATGACCCTGTATTTACATCTTAAATGCTTAAATTATGCTACATTACATTACACCTTTACCTGATGCTGTGAGAATAATTTTGATTTTCTTTATTTTCTGTTTCAGATTGGTAACCTTTGTTTCGACTGAAGAAATCATCCTAAGAAAAATGGAAGAAGAAACCTGCTTTTTGTGTTCCAATGTGTTCTGTTCTGGGACCTATATTTTGGGATCTGGTCTTTCAGCCATGTCTGGAAAAACTAAACAACATGCAACAGGTGGAGCGTGTGGTGGCTTACGCGGATGACCTAGCGGTGGTTCTGAAAGCCAACAGCAGAAGAGAAATTGAAGATAAAGCCAACGAAATAATAAGAGAGATAATGTCGTGGTGCAAAAACAATAAACTAACTATTTCGGCAGAGAAAACTAAGTACGTAATCTTTAAAGGAAAATTAAATTATAACAGAGGTGCAATAATCAAAATTAATAATAGTACCATTAAAAGAGAAAAAAGAACTAAGATACTTGGGTGTCATCCTAGACGAGAAACTAAATTTCAGAGCGCACGTACAACAAGTGAAAAACAAGGCGACCAAACTCACACATAAAATTATAAATCTGGCAACTCAAGAATATAGGATACCCCTAAAAGTGTTAAAAATTTACCACGACGTCATAATTAGATCTGTTGTTGGTTACGCAGCAAGTGTATGGAGCCACCGCATGGACGATGTCCGACAAGCACAGGAAATTAATAGAGCTCAAAGACAAATAATGCTCCGACTTACTGGAGCATACCGTACCACGCCGGTGGAGGCTCTCCAAGTGGCAACAGCGATTATGCCGCTACACCTCCAGGTGAAGAATTTTGGGGCTACGTACTGTTGAAGAAAGGAAACGGAGAAAAAGTCACTGAAATCCTCCACAACGAAGCCAACAACAAACAAGAGATAGCAACAATCCTAACCGGTGCGTGGCAGAACTTCTGGAATGAATCAACCAAGGCCAGAAGATTGTACGCATTATTACCGGACGTGGCTGAGAGGCTGGAAATGAGTATCGAGATAGACCGTGGACTTATGCACTTCTTAACTGGTCACGGCCCCTATAGACAAAAGCTAAGAGAACTTAATTTGGTAGAAGATAACCTGTGTCATGCCTGCGGGATTGTTGCGACGCCGGACCACGTAGTGCTCAGATGTCGAGAGACAGATAACTTGATAACAGAACAGAGAACCCTCCTGGGGGATACACCAATCGCTGAGGTTCTGAGAAATCCAGAACTGGCGGTGATCCTCCGGGAGGCAGCGAATAAAGTCTCGGAATATCACAAAAGAAAATTTTTGGAGGGTAGACGGCGTCCCGCGGCATGAAGTGGGGAGTGAGAAATTACTGAAAAAGTGCTTCGAACCGCGAACGTGAACGCGACTTCCCTGAGCGGGTATACGAGGTGCTATATGAGTGATAAAAAAATGGACTAGAAATTATTATCCATGAACTGGACTATAAAAGGATATATGACGTTGCTGGAACTCCTTGTGAGAGACACTCATGTGTGGAAGTGATATGCGTGTATGGTGGCGGGATAAGTGTAAATGTGTACTAAGTTTAATATCAATAGCAACAGCAAATAAGGGTTGAGATCGCGGAATCCGTGAACAAAACCATATAAATGAATACATAACCGCGAGTGAATGTGTGTGTGAAAGTGTTAAAAGCATACGATCGGGGCTGAAGAGGAAGAAGAATTGGATCATTACACAAACTTTGTAGATTGAACAACTATTCTACGGCTGCAGTGACCCCCCTCAGAATTCTCTCCAATCCTCGGACCCTCCCCAATCAAAGTATGGATGAGAAGAATGAAAGAAGAAGATGACTCCTGCAACGAGGGAAAAGACTACTAAGAAGGAAGATGTACGACCAACAACAGCATCAATAACTAATATCTTATCTCGTTGCAGGACGCAGAAAAGAAGAAGATGCCAGTCTTCAAGTCGTGTGTTGTCATGTGTTGTCCTGTATCGTCTTGTCAAATGTGTGTTATATGTTTAAATGTATGTATGTTCTTTATTTTAATAAAATTAGTATTTAGTAGATAGGGAATCCCCCCAAGGAAGTTCCAAAAGATCTGGAACAAAGGCCAGGAGAACATTATGGATGCCTGGCCAAGAGTCCGTCCCGCAACCCCAGAGGTCTCTGACCGATGGAACACAGGGGCTTCTTGGAGTGCCGGAATTCCGACAATCCAAGAATCTCTAGGGACATGCCTGCCCCAAGGCAAGGAGCTCAAAAATGAGCGTGATGTACGACCTTGAAAGTACACAACTTGGCTTGTGTAAAGGATACAAAGAGGCAGGGGTGGTACGCGGGTCCCCCTAAATAAATAAATAAAAAAAAATATACCGATCACGATAAAAATGTGAAAGTACCTGTAATTCTGCTTGTCAGCGCTTTCCATCTCTTCCATTCTTCAAGAGGATATGCTCCTAAAAATCGGTCCAACTCCAGCAAATTTGTCCTGACTCGCTGTTTCTCCTCCTCAGATGGCTCTGAAATTATAAATATACAAAATATTATCACACTGAAAATGTTGCTATAACTAAATATTTTGATAACGCATGAACACACAGTAGTTTAGAATTGAATTGAATGTATGGCCTTTAGGCATCTAAGGCTCAGCGCAGGATAGGGGAGCGGAAAGAATGCGAGAATGTGTCGGCCGGGACCTAAGTTGAAGATACCATCGCGGCATTTCCTGATGCGACTGAGAAAAACCTCAGTCATAATGGTCGGCTGCTGGGTTTGAACCCAGGACCTCTCGAATGCTACGTCAAAGCTCTACCACTGAGCCACAGCCGCTCGGTAGCAGCTTATAAAGATATATAAGTGACTGAAGTTGAAATTAAAACTAATTTCAACGTATTGCGTAGAACGATATCTAACTCTAAGAGCTCTGAAATACCATATGGCAATAATGAAAACTGAACATTGCGGAAAATATAACTCATTTCAAAACATCCTAGTGAAAGTAGCATTCTTAACAGGTGTAGGTATGTACCTATAACTTCTTTGCATATACTTATGTGACTAGATAGTCTAAATTATGAGTTCAATAGACCCAACTACGCACAGCAGCGGCCATCACAATAAATAGAAGTGCATTGAATATATATATATTCTCTTGCCAGTGTGCTCTTGATTAGGAATTTTGATAACATCAATATTTGTTTCGTATATATTTAATGAAAATACGTCATGGATGCACTAAAAATTCTTTGTTGACACTAATAGTATAATGGGTAACAGATTTATGTATTAAAACAAAACATTTACACAACAATTCAAATTCTTTTTCAACACTTAACTAGTAGCCTGTAACTCCAGATTCGTTTTGTGGATCAGGATCTGGGCAAAAGCTATTTTAAAACGCGAGGTAAACTTCAGGTATCTCAAAGTGTACCAAAGGTATAACAGGTTCCCCTACACTTAACGGTACGGAAGCAAATTGAACTTTAAAGTACATTGGCAACACTGACAACTGAGGTGCTTGAAACGGTGACACCCACAATCAGGGTTGGCTGGTTTAAACCGGGTGTTTTTTTTTTTAAGTTTAAACAAAATATAAAGAAAGCAAAAATGCCACAAATAGTGTGAGCTTCATGGTGACGATTCCACACATTAAACCATCTGCGCGAATTATTGTAATTAAGGGGTCCCGGGTTCGATTCTCAATGAGGCCACAGAATTTCTCTAAAATACAAACCGAGTAGTGGTTCGGATGTCACTGTAAGCAGTAGGTATTGTCCTTCATAACCTCGTTGATGCCTAAACAAACGAAACGAAACTAAATTCTTTCTGGTTGCCTGTTATTATATAGAGAAGCCAAAGTTAACTCTGCTTAAATATATTGATAGAAGTTGGCAAAATTTATAAACTGCATCCAGTGACGTACGCAGGGGATGGGTCTTGGAGGTCCGGACCCTCTACGAAATTCCGATATTTTTGTAACTCTACTACAATTTTACGCGAAATTTTCGATATTTTCTGTAATATTTACACTCATACTGAATTTGGACCCCCGCGAGAGCTCTGTGGACCCTCCACTCCCCGAAATAAATTTCTGGGTATGTACCTGA
Organism: Lepisma saccharinum; assembly: GCA_022664845.1. NCBI lineage: Eukaryota > Metazoa > Arthropoda > Insecta > Zygentoma > Lepismatidae > Lepisma > Lepisma saccharinum. The sequence goes on from JAGDQP010011087.1 coordinate 32,602, forward strand.
CTGCATCTGTAGCTTATCATGTGTACTTAACAGCAACATTAGCTGGATTGGACTGCACCAATCAAGACCGTTCCGCGGCTCGGAACTATTAAAGACCTTACAGACGACACCTAAATCACGCATCTACACCCTTTTTTAACACATGGGCAGATGCACTGAACGGAATCATAAGGTCCCTTTCTGTTACTTACGTTATCAAACGACCTAAAATCAGACTCAAAGAACATGCTAGGAACACGATGAAGGACAATACCATCTGGCTTGTCACAACATTTAAAGTCTACAAAACAAAAATTTTACATGGAGTGATAGGTAAATAAATACATAATAAAAAAGATTGTTGACTGTTGGATGATAATTGGATTCCGCTTTCGAGAAGTTTAGGTTTAGAAACTAGGGAGTCCGCAGTGAACACTTTTGTGTGCAAAGTATCCGACAACCCAGAATATGCAAACAAGAGACAAGAATGGAATGCAAACAGAAGGCCGTGACACTTTTTTTTATTGACTATGATTTACAACAGGGTCCGTTTCAATACCACATGGTACCGTAATACCAAACCTTTCACTTTTCTGACAAAGGAGGGATCTGTTAAGCCCTCGGAAGCTGTCTTTAATTTCGTAGAGTTAGTTTTGCTGGAACATGGTAATAATAATAATAATATTCAGATCTCTCCACGCATGGATTATTTACGTAAAAATTCTTATTTCAATGTACTCTATAACACGCTCGTCATAATGGTGAATTTTTCGTGCTTTGAGAACAAAGTTTATACTAACAACCAGAGACAATTTGACGATTAGACTTAAAGAAAACATTACGAGTGCTTAAAGCAGAAATACTCTAGTGGACTTTCGAACTATCTCTCTCAGTAAATGACATACTCCTATTTGATAGGTCGAAAATATATACTTGATGCACACAGGAATTAGGTTAGGTAACGTCTTTAAATTAAATCGGGCTTACTCTCAAATATTATCAGTTACCTAACCTAATTAGGTCCCATTAGATTAAGTTACTCTAAGTTAAACAACTCTACATACGGGAGTCATCTCTCTGAATCTTGTGAGAGGTAGACATAGGTTCCTTGCCAAATTAATAACAAGACAGTTTTCTTCAAATGGTATGATCTCTTTAAATAGAAATTGCAATTTTCTTACCTGCTGGTGTGGAGCAAATTCTCTCGTATAGTAGAAACTTCCTAATATATTACCGTGATATATTTCGCAAGTCAAGGCGCTTGCATTGTCAAACGATGGAAAAATTAAAAGAATTGGTTATTTGGTGATGGGTAAGGTTGAAAATGCTGAACTGCTTTTTGAAAGTACTACTAGACAGAGTATAAGTACCATGTTGCCAGACTGTGACGTCACTTCTGTGCTCGCAATTTGTATGAAAGTGTAGTATAAATAAACAATAAACAACAAAAACAACCATCTCTAACGCTTCAGAATGTTTTGACTGTATGTGGCGAATAAAATAAAATGTTATCTGTGACACTCGAGTGTTTTCTTAAGTATTGGAATCCAACTCTTGTCCATTGGTCCTGTATCTAGGTTTAATTTTGGTTTACACTTCTAGAATATATGCACTTTCGTATATATTTCTTTCAATAGCCGAATTTGTTTTATGTATAATGGAAACATCAGTAATGTTATGCTGTATGTTTTTTTAGGTATTTGGATAAGCCTGAAGTAGGGTGTTGGTGTTTGGCATCTCAGATGTGTTCGTTTACCCTAACCGAAATTCTGCATTTAGTTTGGCCTACATAGTGTTCTTGACATTCACATGTAACGGCATCACCTTCGTTCTTAGGTACAAAGTAACTTTTAAATGACGTAAAATGTTTCTCTATGGTAATGGGTGGGACCGATACTGGCTTACGGTTGTTTTCCTTGTATATTTTCTTTAATTTGTTGGTTAGTGTTGGGTAAGAAGGTAAACAAAACCCATTTGTGATTCTCATCTTTTTTTTTTTTTTTCGCTAACCTGTTGGTTGTTTCATTTGTGTAAAGCGTAATTTTGCCTGTTTGTTCCATTCGAGGCGTACTGCTTTGTGATATCCGTTTCTTTGGCCTATATTGATCACTTGCTGGATTTCATTTTCAAGGTCATGTTGGTTGGTGCACAGATTGTATGCTCGCAAGAAATTAAACCAAACGTTGTGTTTTATTTGTTTAGAATGGAACGACTTGGCATATATATATTGGTGTGTCTACTATACGAGAGAATTTGCTGCACACCAGCAGGTACGGAAATGTCAGTTTTCTCTCCACGAGATTTGTTAGTATTTGCAACTCTATTTCTTAGCATAAGTATAACACATTCTTATAATCTGAGCCATTTCAATTTTTAATAACAATATAAATAATTTCTTCATGAAGCAATGATGTCAATAAATAAAACTGTAATAACAGATAAAACAATAATTTTCAAAATACACAATTACCGTACATTAATAAATATTTTTATCTTCCTGTGTCTCAGATGAATGTCTATTATATATAGAGCCTTCTCCCTTCTGGTCCTCAGTGCTACCTAGCACTATTGACGCAAGGTTATCTATTTACCAATAAAACAAATCACAATGGATCCGGGTTCGAGTTCCGGTTAATGCAACTATCAAGTTTTATGTGTAACTTTCAGTATTTACACACTCGTTCATTACGTGAGAAATGAATAATTTCTTTTCCAAGTTAAAAAAAAAAAGTGTTTCACAAGTACCTGATAACTCCCATAATAAAGCATTAAGCATTTATATTAGTCTTCGATCACACCGTAGTGGCGACGCGTTTTCAACTGAAGAGTTTTAACAACCTAATCTATGACTTTATCTATATCTTCCCATTAATTATCTTTTAGAATTCTTTGAAAATGGACTGCGACGACTTCGAAAATACGGAGAAATCAAAACATGCGAGAAACTGATAAAACACAATCAAGGTCAAAATTTATTCATAATGTCAAGTTTCTTGATGTAATATTATAGATATTTCTAGATCAGGAACCCAACAGCAATCTTTACAAAAGAAGTTTTCATATTTGTAAGATTTCTTCTAAGAACCCTCGTTGCTCATGTCACTTACCACGTGCTATTAATTCTAAACCAATGCTAAGAGACATCGAAGTTATCTCCTAGTGGATTGCCTTATTACGTCCCAATGATACACGTAAATAGCTATCAAGCATTATGATAAGACAATAGTGTTACTGTATAAGAACTCTGCTTAAATATTACTTGTACATGAAAAGAAGCACACATCTTAAAGAATGAGTTTGTAATGACCGTCTTCTCCACACACAGAGAATTACATCACTTATTATCAGATTTGCTTAAAACAAATTTTACTTTTCTGAACCGTTTGCAACTCTGTGAGTCGATTTCTCCTACAAGAACGTTCACACATTAACCAAGTAATATAACAAAAACATACAAGACAATATTAAAGCTAATTCAATTTGCAATCAGATTTGTTTCGTCCATATTGTCCAGCCCACAACTTCCATATTTAATTACTTCAGCCGTTAAGCCAATACAGTAGTGCCATCTTCCGTATATAATTATACGCATACACACTGCAGCGGTGCTGTCATCTCTTAGAATTCCAGCGAACTACGTGCACAAATCTACGCATACGAATAAAAGAAAGAACAGAAAAAACACAATACACTGCATATTTACGAAGACAATTATTTACACACAAAAATGTGTTAGCTAATCTTTAGGATGTATATCACATTTTATATCATTTATACAAACATCTTGGGGGCTCCACAGTCTAGTGATTAGATCGTTGGACTCATGTCCGCGTGGTCCCGGGTTCAATTCCCGTTTGGAGCACCCCACTTTTCGGCGTCCACCCAGCGTCGTCAGGCAAACCGGGGAGTCACGTAAATAAAAGACGTGACGACCACTTGGTCTACAAAGCCCCTGATACTCCTGTTCGTGGGCAAGGTGACGCGCAGTGCAGACCTCACGGCCGTCACTTTGGTGGACGTAGTTCCACCAACCGCGGACAGATGGCGTTGGGGCAGGCTCAGAACCTTACGGTCTGTAACCAGTGGTTGGTTGGTTATACAAACATCTTTAATCAAATCAAATCATTATTTTCGTTTATTAAGGAAGCTGTATGACAATGCAGTTGATCTTTCCAATTAAATTTTAAGCCCTTTAGGCAACTGAGGCTCAGGCAATATCTCCATTTGGTTTAAGCTATTGGAAACGCCATTTGTGTTCAATATCAAACCATTACTACAGTTGGCCTTTACTGGTACCTTCCCCAATCGCTTCCCCAGAGGAGTGCTTGCAAAAGACTGTACGCCAAAGATTTGTATTGAAATCTAAAATGCGCTATTGCAGAACCTTAAGGCTACAGGTCGTCACGATTGGCGATTTAAGCTCTTTCCAGGCAAGGAGTAAAGATATCGAAGATGGCTTCTATTGAAGGTACCATTGGCATGGTCTAGTGGGACTGAGGAAAACTTCAGTCAAGATGACTCATACTCGCACCGTTCCAGAGTTCATCTACCGTAAGCAACAAACAACAATAGCTGAAAGCCTCAAATTTGTGACAGGTTTAGGCCTTGGTTTACTCCACTAATGTAAATTTATAAATGAAATAATGTCACCTGCGGTATTATTTTTACCTGTAGGACTCAGATCTTCCCTTTCTGGATCCCAACGCTTTATCAAAAACTCAGATTTGTGAAAATTGTGGAAGAAACCTGCTCTTGGTGCAGTGTTTCCATCTTTGCTCACAGCACTGAAAAAGTAAAATAACTCATATCAATTATATTGTATAAAGCTTCCTGAAATGGGACCACTAGAGAAATCGAACAAACTCCTTTATTAGTACACAAAGACTTACTTACACTTACCACAGGCAAATATGTTGGCAGGCGGAGAAATACTAATTGCGTTCCTTCTTATGAATTACACGCATTTTGCTAGAAATATTACGGACTGTGTGTGTCAAACAAGCGAAGAAGGGTTAAGAAAGTCAGGCTAGACTTAGTTTTTCGTTATACGCGATGCAATACTACACCTTTTAACACTCACACCGTGTAATCGGCCTGAATACGGATGATCTATATATAGTCCCTCGGACTTCCCGCTATTCCAATTCCATAAATCGAAACTTGGGTTATGTTTCACGTTTCAACGCTGCTGGGTAGATAAAGTAAAATCTACCCCATGAAGAGACGCCAGTAGTATTTCCCCGCATTTCGTCATGTTTGTATTGATCAACTCGAGTGCATATTTAACGAAATAATAACGACACATAGCTTTTAAGTAATATTTTTGGATTACCGGCTGTCGAAAGGAATGGTTTAGAGGATACATATAGCTATTTAGTTGGCCGAAGCTGAGGACCATAAAATAAAGTTTACCCTTTATTTAAAACCTTTAAGACCTCGATTTAAAATTGCTGACGTCCCATCAAATTTTACATTTCGGTTTCAATTTTATGAACTTTCTTTCTAACACTGAATGATTAACGTAAATGTTCTTTGCTAAAGTTTGATGTCTCCGGAAGATAACTGGTTAAACTGATCTGGAAAACCTGGATTTTTTTGAAGGTATTATTTTTTAAGTTAAATTTTCACTTTGTTAATATCCATGTAGAAGAAAGAAGAATGAGACACTTAAAGTAATTAAATTTTGTACGAAGGTCCTCAGTGACTTTTTCTGAGTGCAACCCTGAAGGTACCTGTGCTGGTATCAACCATAATTTCTTATTTCTGGTTGGTGCTCTGTTATTCTTTGTATTTCAATCTTTCTTTCTTTTTCTACCATTATCATGCATATGTCTGTCTTTTTTTACCACGAATGGACTAATATAGTTACGTATTTGCGTTCTTACGTTACACTATGTTCTGAAATATCTTCTTAACTTTACATACTTTCTGAAATATTTGAACTGAATTGATTTTATTTATTGTGTAGATCAACTTTATCTCAGGTCGGGCTTTCTCTGAGTCGGGGAATTGATAAAAAGAAAAAAAAAAATAGAAACGTAAATTAACGGTATATGGTACGAATGCATTTGTATAAATAAAGTAATTGGCCATTTCCCATTCAAGAAGGTGCAGTAAAATGTAGCCATGTGGATTAAAATGTGTTTCGAAGTTTGGTTTTATATGCACATTCATTTCTCATTTGAAACCTTTCTTTCTTCTTTTTATTTATTCAAAAAGAAAAAAAAAAAGAATATAGATTAATTTCGCTAAACTTTTCGTAACCAGTTTCAACTAAACATACGGAAAGGTAAAGTATATTTCCTACATTAATTTTTGATCTGGTCTAATTTTTCTTGTGGATATAATTATACTGAGACCTTGTATCCATACTTAATTTAATTAAAACAAGCTGACACGGATATCATACTTAACTTTATTTTAAAAACACACAGCCAGTGTAATGGTTTCAGTGTTCTATCATCATCTTCCTCAGACGACACGAGTGTGTATTAATGTGTCGTCTGAGGAAGATGTTGTTAGAACATTGAAACTGTTACGCTGGCTGTGTGTTTTTAAAATAAAGTTAAGTATGATAGCCTAGTCAGCTTGTTTATTATTATTATTATTATTTTTTAAGTTTACTAAAAGATCTGAATCATACAGTTAGGTTGTTGTACTATTTTTGTTTCTGGTGGTTACTGCACAATTTTCTGAACTGGTCTTCTCGTACTCTATTTTCTTGTTTAAAATCTTCTAAAAATATACTCATTTTAGTTAGTACCTAAATATTAGTATTTTGTGCAATGTTTTACAATAACTTAAAGAAATAGCATGGGCTTCATTTAATTGATAAAATAAACTTTTTTTTTTTTTTTTTTTTTTTTTTTTTTTTTTTTTTTTTTTTTTTGCAAATAAGCTGAAAAGCATGAAATTTTAAAAATTAACTTGCAGAAGACACCCTGTGAACATTCACTCGCTTAAACCGTTCCACTTTGTGGCAGAGATCTCATCCAGACTGAAGACAAATCGTATATACTCTGATGCGATACCCTAATACAAATAGGAAAAGGAAGAGAAAAGAGAGTAAAGACTACAAAAGATTTCAAGAAAACGGAAACTTTTTGAGCTGATAAGCTCTTCTTGAGGAAACATAGCATCAATTTTTACTTAAAAAACGAGGGCTGCTTGCACTTTCATAGATGGAGGCATTCCCGTGCTTACTTCACGGTACCATTCCCACATTCAGAGCTATAACTACTATCCAAGAAAAATTCGATTTGTCTACGAAATCCACGATTGTTGCCTTTATCAGCTATGCGTCCATACATTCTCGGACCAAAGAAGACAAGTCATTACCCCCACTCTTTTGAGAAAACCATAGGGCTTAAAATAAATACTATTCCAGCATTCCACGAAAATATTTCCAACATCTAGGATGGAGTTCATATCCGGACTATTGTGATTCTTCTTATTACCTGAATAGAATAGAACAAAAATTCTTCATCCCCAATGCTCGAAGATATTTCGTCATCTTAGTTAATTCCTTTCACTGTGAGATTACTTACTTATGTCGTAGCCTACTCGATATTTACTTTGGTACAATTATTCTCCGTGAAGGCAGCCGAATTTTAATTTTTGAATTGTAGTTATGGTCTTTAGGCATCTAAGGCTCAGGCCGGGATAGGGGAGGATAAAGGATTCGGGAAGGTGTCGGCCAGAGCCTATGTTAAAGGTGGTATCCCGGTATTTGCCTGGTGTGACTGAGGAAACCCTTAGGCAGGATGGTCGGCAGCTGTAAACGAACCCACGACCTCCCGAATCCTACGCCAAAGCTCTACCACTGAGCTACGGCGGCTCGGTGCCAAATTTTAATGAGGGAACACCGCGGAATTTTCGACGATTTGACTGCTACTTCAACCTCTCTGCTCTGCTACTCAGTGCTGCCAAAGAAGACAAAAATAGAACGCGACAAAAGGTAACTTTTACATAATAAATGTATAAGTTTTATAAGTAATAAGAAAAGTTAATGATAAAGTTTAAAGCAAGCAAATTTTAGTACTTTTGAGGTAAAATACACTAAAACCTGTAACTAACTGATACTCAATGAAAAAAAAATCAAATTAACCTAAAATTACTTATAGATAAAAAGTATTTAATAAAATTTGAAATATGAGTGATTTTTGACTACCTACACCAGAAAAAAAAATCTCATTTTACAAACGTTAATTTCAAATTTACATTGAATATTGCGTTGTTGTTCTCATACAATCCAACTTGATAGTCTCTGCACTCACTGTACTGGCCATATTTTATGAATGCGAATATACAGTGTCTAATTATCGTGTTGTAATGGGTTGTACCTCGTTCGAAAGTTTATTATAAACCGCAAAATTGGTATTTATCAAGCACCACTTTCATAATCATCTAACTAAATCAGTGAATTTGAATTTTGTTTAATGTCGTTAGACAATGTTTGGCTCAGGCCGAATGGATGATGACAGGAGACTTGGTGGAATGAAGAAAGTGGGAGCAAACAGGAGAATCCGAAAAAAACCATTAATACGGTGTTTATCCACCACGACATGGTACAGCCAAACAGCAGAGGTGAGCGTTCTACTACTGAGCCACCACGACCCACCAAATCAGTGAATTGCGTTTGCTACTCGACACCGTAATCGCCATTTACGTTAACTACAGTACATGTACATAACTTAATCAGTGAGAAAATTACACGCCGGACGGAAAGGTGCCTCCAAAACCTAGAAAGGCTGGACTACATAAAAATTCAGTTAAACAGAGACATGGCGCTCCCTAGCGTCAAAATAAGCACCGGAACGGCGTCGTGGCAACCACTACATCCCTGGGTTTCGCTGTAAGAACCTCCTGTTTTTCCTATTATATTACTAATCAAAATTACCTAAACATCAGCCCTCGGGAATGCTGTCACCAAACCCACCCACGACGCTTTACGGTACAGAGGTTAATTGAATATATAAAGTGTATTTTTAATAGTAAATAGTGCTTTTTATGTGCGTATATACAAGTAAACATGTGTAAGTGTAGGAAGTTATGTAAATTGTACTAATATATGTACAGTCAAGGTCAAAAGTTTGAAACCAATCGAAAACATTCTTCCCGGAATAACTTTGGAATATTTAAACCGATTTGACGTTTTCTGTAATTCCTCTTTAAATTACAGGAAACCGTACCCAAATTGGTCTATCCATTCCAAAGTTATTCGGAGCTGACTATACATCTTATCACCTTCTACACTTATGGGCGCGGCTATTTTGAATTCATCTGTTTTATGAATCTTCAACACCAAGTCCTTATAATGTTATTATTTCTGAAAATGGCTCCCAAAAGTGATTCGTGTATAGATTCTTGAATATATGAAAAACATCGGCCAGCCTGAGCCTTAGATATTTAAAGGTGATGACTAAAATTCAAATTCAACATCGTCCACAATTAATTTTTTTTTTACACATTTCGAAGCTTTTCTGAACGAATCCAAAATTTGAGAAAAACATCTCATAGACCAAAAAGGGAGACATGCGTGATTTTTAAAAGCACTACGGAAAGTCAGAAGCTTGCCATATAATACAAGACCATGAACCAAAATAGAAAAAAAAAAATGTACCTGAAATAAATATAATGAAGACCTGGAGGAATCATCTTAACTCCACGGAACTTTTCTCCAGTGTCCCAAAATTTCATGTCAATTCCAAACTCTGTTCCAGGAGGAACATCCAGAAACACAAAAGTGGCGCCATCTATAAGTAACTGCCGTGCTAAGCCTTGATCTAGCTCCATCTCACACCTAAAAAAGAATATTGAAAGCAACACATATAAATGACAAGTAGGAATGTTACTTTCTTACTTACTTGTTTGGGACATATTTCAATAGGCAGACGTACACAAACTTGATTTTTTTTTCTTTTTTTTTTTTCAAGACTTCGTGTAAGGCATAGACTTCAGTAGTAATTTACGACCGGAAAACTTCATTCTTTACCCTTTAAATTTTAAAAGCAGAACATTAATTCCTAGAGAGCCTGCAAAATCTTTTTCATTTTTCATACTACGTTTTGTAATTAGGCCACTCATATACAGTGTCCTAAAACTTAAGCAAACGCTCTTCCATTAGGCATTCAGAAACATAGTTTCGCTCTGAAATATAGTAATATACAGGGGTTGGACAAAAAAATCTAAAACGTTTGAAAAAGTGTGAAATCATACCTAGTATGGTGTGGGGCCTCCTTTTGCGTCCAAAACAGCTTGAATCCGACGTGGAATGGACGTATACAGCTCCTGAATCGTGGTGTGTGGAATGTTGTACCATTCTTCCTCCAAAACATGCTCCAGTTCCTTAAGGGATGATGGTGGAGGGTAATGAGACCGAACACGCCTTTCTAACACAGACCACAATGGCTCAATGATGTTCAGATCTGGTGATTGTGGGACCCAGGGGAGGTGTGATAGCTCCTGGTCATGCTCCTCAAACCATGATTGCACCGTTTTTGCAGCGTGACAGGGTGCCAAATCATCTTGGTAGATGCCATCACCATCCGGGAACAATGTGTGGGCCATGGGTAGAACCTGGTCCCCCAAAATGGCCTCATACGCCTTAGCATTCATCATTCCATGCAGGGCTATGATGGAACCTGCAGAAAACCACGATATCACTGCCCATACTGTAACAGAACCACCCCCATGCTTTACAGTTGGGCGCAGACAGTCTGGATCATAGGCCTGCGACGGTGTTCTCCATACGTAAACACGACCGGTTGTTGGAAACAAGGTGTAGGTCGATTCATCGGAATACATTACGTGTTTCCACTGATCAAGCGTCCACTCCTTGTGGTCCTTGCACCACTGGATACGCCGCTTCGCATTTACTGCTGTGACCAGAGGTTTGGCGATCGCGGCCCTGCCATGAATTTTCATTTTATGAAGTTCCCGTCACCCTGTTTTTGATGAAACCGGGTTCTGCATGCCGGAATTGAGTTCGGACGTAATTTTCATTGCAGTGTTTAGCTGCTACAATCCGTTTTAATGCCCTCCTGTCCCTATCGGACAGGATTGTCTTTCGACCACTGTTGTGCTTTGCAGACGTTGTTTGCCCATGCATTGTGTATGCCCTCGTGACATTGGACACAGTGCCTGTCGATACCCCCACAATGGTCGCCACTGTTGTCACTGAAGCTCCAACCAGACGGGCACCAACGATCATGCCTCTTTGAAAGTCTGTCAGGTAGCCCATTTTACCGCACCACTTGCACACCACGACACTCACAGGTGAACTGGGTACTGCTGACGGAAGAGGAAGGTCCACATGACACACTGAAAACAAAACACGATCGGAAACCGCAACACGTGGTGTACAGTGGCGGGCCACACTTACGTGTCCTGTATGACGTGTTTTTAGATTTTTTGTCCAACCCCTGTATATGGGGGAAGATATTACCAAACGAAACCAATCTTTACAAATTGTTAAGAAATAATTTGTGTTTAATGAGCAGTTTAGCTATGTGCATGCTGAAGAATCAAAATGCAAAGCTGAGTATCTACTACTGATCTGACTATATTACATTTCTCTCCCTGAATCGCATTTTATTTAGAACTTTTAGGCCACTTTGGCCGAATGGATGATGATGGGAGAATTTTTGGAATGAAAAACGTGGGAAGAAACAGGGAGGAAACCCACGCCCACAGAACTCACTTGGTACGAGCCGAGATCGAACCGAGGATCCCACATACCAGAGGTGAGCGCTCTCTACCACTGAGCCATTGCAGTCTCATCTTAGAAAATTTCGTTTGAGCGATGCAGCCTGGACAAAAGAGGCAATTACGATTATAAAATCTGCGATTAAATACGTTGAAACATTTTTAACCATTCCTTTATCGGACTTAAGTTAGGGTGTATACCCCCTCGGAAACCACTTCGTTCATCGTGTATCGACGAAAGTAACGTAGAAGTTTCCTGTGTACAATGTAACATCAGTCAGAAACGTCATGGCTTCCTTCCTATTCAAAATTATAACAAACTGTTGTAATTGCCTATTTTCCATGACTATCTTCCCTAGCGAAGCAGAACATATTTGTGAATTTTATTTTACTTTTCATTGGTTACGGTATTTAAAAAATTAATGTAAGTAAATATCGATTTTAATAAAAATATCAACAAAAATGATTTTTCTGTAAAAAAAAAAAAAGTGATTATTTTCAACGAAAATGAACTAAAGTTGGTTGAGAATATCCGAAGAAAATTAGAATTCGTTGAAAATGTCTCTAAAAAATTATAATACGTTTAAAATGACCAAAAAATTACAAACCGTTGAAAATGTCCGAGTACACCCTGAAATCGGGGGGGGGGGGGGGAATTCTCCGCCCTTTTACTAATATCATAAAATGAATAACTGACAATCAAAACACGTGCTTTGATTTTACTGGCTCTGTGACTATTTATTTCCCATACTAGACGTCTTCAACACTTGGAAAACCATAGCCATTTGTACGTTAATACGTTGAATGAATAGCACCAAGGGAGCAGATATATACAGAGAACTACGCAACACCGACAAAAACCACGTCACCATATTCCTTACACAAAAATAAGGAAAAATGAACAGATCATTAAGGGTGTACAAATGCTTCGTTTCGGTGTTACAGGCTGCCGAAAATGTGGAAAAATGAACTCTAGACTTTGATATTGCCAATATCGTTAACAGTAGAACTAAGGCGGCAAGGTACCCTCAAAGTTTTCAAAACTACTCTATCCAAGATAGGCCTATGAATATTACTAAGACTGTGTAATGGTTTCGGAAGGGATTCCTCAAAGAAGTAGATAAAGGTAAAGCTATCCCCTGTGCGATACGCAAGCGCCGTGAACGGTGCATGAGGGATGTGGAGGTAGCGCTCCACATTTTCTTGACCTACGGTACGAAGTGAGATGGAGTGGTCAGTCCCGTGCTCGACCGCCTTTACCTTCCCAAGGTGCCCAGGAGTACCAAGGACACTCTGGTACTCAGTTTGATAGGAGGCTGAGTGAACCTCAGAGCGCCAGGCATGGGAACATTGCGTGGAATGTCTCTAGTGCCCTGGCCTGGATTTGAAACCGGGCCGCCCGACGCGCTACCGTCTGAGCCACGGCGACTCGAAGTAGAGGATTCCCAAAAATTATCTCAAGTAAAGACGGGTCGAAATAACTAATCATGAATGGGACTGCTTTCCAAAAAATAATAATTCTTTAAGGGCAAGTAGATATCTTAAAAACGTCGTTGCATAAAAACAGCAGTAAATTACATATATTTCAAGAAACGTTTGGTGCATTTATTGTCAAGAGAGACTGCCATTCATTACCTGGTTAGAAGGCAGTGATTGCGTTTACCATCTATACGCAGACAGATAGTCGTCTTTCTCATGTTTATTTCTATTTCGATGGGCATCTGGGAAGCCCCTACTTCCTTTGGGGAATCCCTGGCTCAATTTTGGAATATGTATTTCTGGATAGAGTAGGCTTGAAGCCTTTAGGGTTCCATCCCGCCTCAGTTCTACTGTTAACGACATTGGATATATCAACCTATAGAGTTCATTTTCCCACGCCTTCGGCAGCATGTAGCACCGAAGTGAAGCATTTGTGCATCCTCGATGGTCTATACTACTATTCTACTTATTTCCATGTCAGGAATCTTATGAGATGGTTCTGTCAATGTTGTTTCGCAACACCCTGTATAAAAGGTAAATGCATAGCAAACTCGTGCCACGATACAGTCATGAAGATACATTCTTTATAACCTCTGCTAGTGAGTGATATATAATTCTGCCACCCATAATTATTCCGCCTTTGAAGTCGACAGGTGGCTTCCAATACTCACTGTATAGTCCATTCTGTCAAAATGTGAAGACCGGAAATCTATAAAGTGAATGTAATCCTATATTTAAACAGATACCGGTAGGGTATCTTTTCGAGACAACGAACTAGTTGCTTCGGATTGACAACTGCGTTACGAAATCTCACATCTTGACCAAATGCCAAGTCTCGTTTCTCGCCTACGGTCTCAAAAAAAACCCTAAGTCATATTTTGCTGTATGTACGAACGCTGCTGTATGAACGCTTTATACCGTTCATTCCGTTGCAAATAATTCACACAGACACTTCTATTAACATCTTTCGATGGTCAACAACTCAAAATGAATTACGAAAAATCCACATTTCATAATTATTTACGTAAATACGCACTCAAGTTGATCAACACACCGAAATATGGTGTCATGAGGAGGATATACTAATGGTGTCACTTCGAATTATGAATTCGCTACAAAAAAACAAACAGATATAATGTAGTCTGTCGAAGACGGGTTAGGTAAAGCCATGTTAGATTATACTGTTCATTATACGCGATAACCATTATATTTTACACTCAATCCATGTGCCTGCTCACAACGTGGAAGCAGCGAAACAAGTTTCACGTACTGTTTGATCTTTCCTTCTTATTTCACACTTCCATGAGTCAAAACTTTGTTGTTGTTGTTTTTTTTAGCGTTTCAACCCTTAAACAAACGTTGCAAACAGTTTAACGTTTTTTTGTTGCCACGAATTGCACTTTACTTAAATCCTAAACTAGTTAGTTACGTAAGTGAACAGTCGGCATAGATAATGCAGCGATGTAATCATTTATCATTTTAGAAAGTGATGGAGTGAAGGAAGAAGTAAAACAGAGACAATCCTCTCAAAATAAAAGCCTGTTATCATTATCACTTATAAGAAAGAGGTATGAAAATATGATTTTCAGAGAATTACTCATTTTTACTTGCCAGTTTTCTAATTTAAAGCCCACACATTTCGAGATAATGTGCTACAGCGAGGACGTTTGGCAACGCAAAGCAGCGCTGGTCGGCCGAGCTCACGCTTGACTCTCACTTGTCCCCGCCTTCCATTCGGGCCGTGTGTTTCCCATGACTTAGCGCCTCGCGGTTCAGTACTGAAAATATTTTTTTCCACGAATTCTACATATGCTAACAAAAACTGGGTTCTTCAATACGTCCGACATGTCCTGGTGTTCAAATATGTGAATTAAAATTAAAACTTAACGTGTGGTCTAAAATCACCGGAGAACCACGGCTCGCTTGGCGGGCGGCGATAAGTGAATCAAGCGCGAACTCGAGCCGACAAGCGCTGCGTTGCGTTGCCAAACGTCCTCCCTGCGTAAGTATGAAAAGCTACCTGATGGCTCACATTCGAAATATGATGATATTCGGTGCTGTTTTCACCTACTAGTGTCTACATGTTTATAGCAAAAGTAGCGGTCCCTGTGAATCCTATGAAATATATTTTTTGAAAACTAACCCACATAACGTAGCCTAAATATTTACAAATTTATGGACGTAGTTGCATTCTGTGAAAAGTTTCAGACGGAGTCAATTTATTACGGGTTCCGGACGTAAGAATGAAGACAATTGTAAAAACTTTAAATAGTTGCGCGAAGCATTATTAAAATGAATCTGGCGTGGTATAATTAACTAAAACAAGCTCACATAGCCAAAACTAATTGTGTCTGTCCTAACCGAATGTTTGGACATCATGGGGTGCAACACCCGTCTCTACTTGACTTCACTACCTTATATCGATCAGTTAGTGACAATAAGCCATACGTGAGAGGGAGGGAATGATCTACAATTAAGATGCTAAAAATGGGATACCCCCCCCCTCCCCAGAACCTTATTGTTAATCTGACCTAACCTAACCTTAGGGTTTAGCACGGTAGATGCAAATTGAAGGCGCAAGTTCTTTCACCGCGCAACTATTCACTGTACGCATTTATCACTGCAGTGCAAAATAGAGGAAAGCAGTGAAGAAATTGTCTTGTTGAGGGGACCCCCAGTAGTAGGAACTTGAAATGAATGGCATTGTTGAAATTTTGAACATTGTATGAAAGAAATCCAGTCGGCAAACTACAAATTTAGGGTTAACTATAGTAGTGACACACCAATTTTTAGTAATTTACAGGAGGAATTGAGATAATTGTGTGATGTTTGAGAGTATTAGGGAGGTAAATATTGATGTTGGTAACATTTGTAGTGAATAATGATGTAGTTTTAGTGTGTTTTGAAGATGTTTTATGACGCACTGCATGTTGTGGCGGAAGGAACTATTTTGCGTAGAGTTGCAGTTGTTGTCATGTGGAAGGCAGTGTTGAAATGGCGTGTCTTTGTGATGATTATGACATTTCTTGCGTTACTGTTATTGAATCGTATGGAAATGACGAGGGAAAGTGTATTTCTATTTCAATTTATTCAGCTTGTACATTAGCTTACGAATAGTAAGCATTACAGTTGTCAGATAACAAAACATTACAGAATATCAGTTAAATATTCAGTCATTGTGTAATAAGACTTTTGTACAAAGAAACTGCACAGTCTTCTCTTAAATATATTAATATTGCTTATACCTTTCATGTCTAGCGGAAGTTTACTGTATAAGCGTGTACAGTTCATATATACGCTTTTTTGAAAAGAGGAGGAATTTTGCTGTGTAACATATACATTTTTTTGTTGCCTAGTATTATATAAATGAATACTGTTACAACGAATTAATAGTTCTTCATTTTTTTTACATATAAAATAGACCTGTACATATATAGACATGGTAAAGTCGGCAGTTTTGATTCCTGAACGTATCTTTACAGGATGTACCTCTACGTAAACCAAAAATTAACCTAATTGCTCTCTTTTGTAGACGGAATAGCGTTATACCTTGGTTGAGGAACCCCAAAAAATCACTCCATAGTTTATTAGTGAATAAAATTTTGCAAAGTACAACGATAAAAGTGACTGGCGTGAAACAGTATTACATAACCTGTAGAGCGCAAAGCATACTGAACTTAGTTTACTAGCTAATTTGTTTATATGTTCATCCCATTGGAAATTATCTTGAATTAAAACTCCTAAAAATTTGACCGAGGATGAGATTTTAATTGTTCCTGAGTCAAGGATAGCTAAGGGAGAGAGCAGGCTTTGTTTTTTAGATGAAAATTAAGAATAGTTGTGTTTTCATAATTTAGATTCAGTTTGTTTGCTGAAAAACAAGTTACAAGATTGTAAAAAGTAAATTTCAAATTTTCGTTTAATTCCTTCATAGAGTTGCCTTACACAAGTATATTTACATCATCAGCATATAGTACACCGAAACTAGGTTGTATACATTGCAATAGATCATTGATGTATAGTGAAAAAAGTATAGGTCCCAATATGGAGCCTTGGGGGACACCTTTACTAACATTTTTGACAGTGGAGAACGATGTACCTAAGTTATTTTGAATACGTTTTTTTGATTTGTACTGCCTGCATTCTATCGGTAAGATATGATTTAACCCAATCGTAAGAAATGCCTCTAATTCCAATTTTGAAAGTAATATTTGATGATCAACAGTGTCAAAAGCCTTTGAGAGGTCAGCAAACAGCCCAATGACATAATATCCTTTATTTAATGTAGCCATAGTATTCGTAAGAAAATCAAAAAGGGCTGTATCCGTTGATTTATTTTTCTGAAAACCATGCTCGCGATTAAATATGATATTACAAGAATATAAGAAATTATTGAAGCGCGATAGCATCAAAGATTCAAAAATTTTTGAAAATGTTGACAAAATAGAAATAGGGCGATAGTTTTTCGGATCATACATATCACCTTTTTTATAAATAGGGATGACCTTAGCAAATTTTAACTTATTGGGAAACACTACTGCTTCAAAAGATACATTGATAAGATGACAGAGTACTTTTATGATGTGAGGAGCACATATTTTAATAACCTTACTCGGAACATCATCAATTCCTGATGAACTTGAGACCGATAATTTACTTATTGTGCGTGATACTTCTTCCTCAGTAACTGGGGTCAGAAACATAGTTTGGTCATTAAATTGAATCGTATTAATTTTTGTGTGGGTGGTTTTATTAGGTGACGACTGTGTAGTCATTTGAAAATGATTACTAAATGTATTTGCAATATCCTTTGGGGCAGTACATATCTTATTATCTACACACAAATAATCTATGGTGTTTACTTTTCTTTGGTCAGTACTCTCATTTATGACATCCCACATGTCATAAATGAAGGTCATATTTTGAAGGTTATTTAGCAAAGTATTTATGTAAGGAAAGGAAAAGGCCCCGAAAGAATTGTACACGACTTTCTAATGGAAATGGGATAGTTAACACGCCTGTGTGCTGAAGGTAAGTGTGAATATGTGTCAAAATATATTTTGTAAAGATACATGACCGCACCTAACTTTACCTAACCGCCACGTTCATATGTTCAGTAATTTAAAATAATTTACGAAAAAGGAAAATAAGGAATTTGGTTTGGTTTTAATGATTTTAAAATTGGTGTGTCACTACTATAGTAAAGCCCAACGCACCTAACTTTACCTAACCTCCACGTTCATATGTTCAGTAATTTAAGATAATTTACGAAAAAGGAAAATAAGGAATTTGTTTTGGTTTTAGTGATTTTAAAATTGGTGTGTTACTACTATAGTAAAGCCCAAATTTACATAGCAAGCTTAGTTGTGAATTAAATTTTTCTTGGCATTACGGTAACACGAAATGAGTATTGTTTACTAACAATAGTGTAAATTTTCCTCACAAGTTAAAGAGGTATAAATCCACTACGGTCTGCTTCATGCACGATCAAACGCAACATTAGAACAAAACGAAAACTAAAATACAAACCTGACAGAAAACCACATACACTAAATACAAAATCCAATGAAAATGCACGACGCAGGATGAGTCTTATTTGTTTCAGAAAGCATCGAGTAGATGGAGTTACTTGCAGTGCGGAACGCGAGAAAAAAAAGACGAAAAAAACTACGCTATCACATCATCACATGGAAATTTGTGCAGCGTGTGGTTCTGCGAATCCTGCTAAATGAATATATTTTGCTGGCGTTACTAGAAGTTGAATTGGATATGATAGGAAACAGTGCAAAGATGGCTGAAGAAACTACGCTTTCGACAGCAATTGAACATGTACAAAGTCTGAGAGAGGTAAAGAAATACAGATATTGAATATGTTGTACAGGATGTTCGTGCGATGAAGCAAGTATGATGATTGCCCACGTTTCATTTTCTGTTAAAATCTTTCAGAACTTTTAGGGAAGGGTTACAATGACTGGTCCACCCAATACATTAATGTTTTCAAAATATGAAATTTAGATTACGTTGAAATTAGTAATACGAATTTACTTCCATCTATGCCCTTGTACTAAAGTGAAAACAATCTGATAGTGCAATAATATATTGTGGAACAGTTAGAGGCGGCCTGCATTAAAGAGCTACCTCATATATCCCATGGTATGTTTTTTTTTCGTGCAGTTATAGTTTTACGTCGCCAGAGAACCACTTGACATTTTTCGTTCGGATTTTCACTGTTCCTCTCTAACTTCCGAAAGCTGGGCGCATCGCGGTTAGATCATTCCATTCCGGTACTTTTACACTATATGCACTTCGGTCCATATACGCACATTTTAACATCTTTTTCACGATTTTCCCTCAATTACACTTAAAGTGCTTTAAATATACATATAGACACTTAAAACATCTGCACTTACCTGAATGAAAGTAGTGATCAAGGGCATTCGGAGGTTAGGTAAGGTCAGGTGCGGTGTTTTTTATTATTATTGCACACGCGAATCCAGGAGGTTACCACTGTTTCAATGGCCGAAGACTACTTCAAAGCTGGTAAGGAATCTTTGTTATTTACACGCATTAGGAAATTTAATAAAAAATAGTGCCCAAGGGCACTCGGAGGCTAGGTAAGGTCATATGCGGTTTTTTTTTTTGCACACGCGACTACAAGAAGTTACCACTGTTTCCCGCTAATTTACAACCGCAAGGGTGTCGTATTCATGGCGCAGCGATCGGTTTTCATATCGTCTTTTTCTTGCAATAGCCGAACCTTGCATTTTTAAGCGGGTAAGAAACCTTCGTTATATACAGTAATTAGGCACTTTAGAGAAGCAGCGCCGCGCCAATTTTACATAAGACACCTTCCTTTACTTACCCACGAACTCAATTTCTCCTGTAAGTTTTCCATTTTTTTTGGCGACGTAAAACTATATCAGCACCATTTTTTTTTTTAAAAAAAGGAGGGATGTCAACAGTGTGAGATTTCAAATTGCGTATATATAACCAAACGTAGTCCACTGTACCTTACTAAATAATAGGAATGAACAGAAAGTAAGATTAAGTTTTACTTTATCTACACCAAAGGACAACACCCTATTGATCAATATAGGGTCAACACCAGTCGTTCTTAAAAATTAATTGCCACTGTTACTTAAATACGCAGAAACCGACATGTAACTATCCAGAAAATAATATAATAACCCCACAGAAATAATTAATTCGTAAAATACGCACGTCCATTCCGTAAAATACGCATAACCATGTCCATTCGGATATGGTTATACGCGGAGGAATACTAATGGCATTGCGAACATTCCTCATATCCTATTGTGATTTCATTTGCCTAATTTCGTCTTAAATTAGTGACCATTGGAACGTGGAGGTTAGGTGGGGTTATGTATCTTTACATTTTTCACTCGCAGCGGGTCAATTAGCGCGTGAAAGAAAATGGCATAGATCCTCATCTATGGCGGATGCATATATAGTCCCGTGTATATCTACGTATTTCACCCTGATAACACTGGATCATGACTCTAAAAGTTACTTTAATGTGCGTTTTTATACTCCTACACACTTTCACACTTTGGTAACATAACCTTTCTTCTGTAAATTTTACTTCCTTTGGTGTAGATAAAGTAAAACGAACCTGAAGGTAATTGAATTGGTTCTGCGGAATATTAGTAAAAAAAAAAAAAAAAAATCAAGTTGTTCCCATGATACTAAACTTTATGAATTACACAGCAATTCAGATAGGTGTGTCAATTGTGGGGAAATTTAGGATATGACATACTTGTTAACGCGTTGCCAGTCTTAATCCTGTTTTAATGACTGTCAGGATTGACCAATACCCTGTGGCATATGAAGATTCTATACGGCTTAAATTCCATAACTGGCTCTATGCTACTTTTTTTTTTTTTTGTTTTTTTTTTATTTAAGGAACGAAAATGGAAATCGGTTGTGGATTACAAAGTATATATTCGTACTCAAATACTATTTCCACTGACAGGCAGTATATAATATCCGTCCATTTCATTTTAGTTGACTTCTTGTGTATATGAGTTGTTTTTTTTTAAATGATTTTGACGTAGAAACACGGTGTCGCTTTTTGTAGATTAAATAAGACATTAATAGGTGCCAGGGGAGATCGGACAGGCTATGGTATTGATTTTGGAATTATTTGAAGAACGATCAC
>JAGDQP010011088.1:0-53941 GCA_022664845.1 Lepisma saccharinum
TGGTGATTGGATGTTTCAGAGAGTTATCCGGTGTGGTTGATTTGTCGGTGGTTCTGATTGGTACTGTCAATTCTGGTTTCTCTGGGACTGGTGCAGGTCGTTGTTGGCATTTGTAGCTGTAGGTTGGATGATTTTGATTGCAGGTATTGCAGGAAGGAGGTTTCTGAAGATTTGTACAGTTAGAAGTTGCGTGATTTTCTTTACAGTGTCCATAGATAGGTGTATTTGGGCAGTCTTTGGTCTGGTGCTGATTGTATGCTTGACATCGTTCGCAGCGAATAGGTATAGGAGATGATGTTTTGGATGGTTCTACTCTGTGAATGCGTCTATAGATAGGTGCTCCATTTAGAAGAAGGTCGTCTATTGTGTCTTGAGAATCAGAAAGAACTCTAACGAGATATGTAGGTCCAGTTGCACAGAGTATGCGGATACAGCGTTTGATTTCGAAACCTTCATAGCGTAGTTCATCAGTGATTTCTTCATCAGTGTAGTCAAGCGGAACTCCTTTGATAACTACTGAAAGTGTTGGTGGTTTTCTTGGAGGCGGTGGCTGTTTCTTTGATGAAGGATTTAAAGATTGGATGTTTGCTTTTGGACCGAAGATTTCGAATGAGACTTTGTTACTGATTTTGTGAGCAACCTGTTCATCTATGGATTTTATGATGATTCCATTCTTAGTAAATATAATTTCATGGATATCGGCTCGAGGAAGATACTTTTGAAGTTGATGTAAAACTAGCTTTGGTGTCCGGAATTTAGGATCAGCGTTTGTAAGAAGAAAATTGTAAACAGTAGATGAAGCAAGGTTAGAAGTTGAGTTTGTCTTTGATGAAGTAGTAGCCTGTTGAACGTCCATGGAGATTGAATCGTCAGAAGCATTGCCTGGAGGTGAGCGAGATCTTGATCGAGATGTAGAGCGTGGTTCTTTGGACTTTGGAGACAATGAAGTATCACTGCGTCGCTTTAGAGATGATGCTAGGTCTTTTCCATGGATGGATCCCTTGTTCCCCTTCGGGCCCAAAGGGGTCCTCCCGGAATTAGATAGTCTCTGCATCTATAGGGCCGAAGCCCGGAACGAAAGACAAGTCAGTCAAATTTCTGCAGTGAACGTCTAGTCCAAGAAATGAAAAGCGAGATGATCAGTCTTTGTGCATTGACTGCTTTTCTCAATCTAACTTCTCCCTCCAACACTGAACAATGCCGTCAATCCTAATGAGACCGTACACTTGCTGTTCTCGCCTGTGCGTATTGCAACACAAGGTCATCGGTAGCAAGCTAACGAATCCCAGCTAGGCTAGGTTAAGTTATGAGCGCGTGCGCGACGCCATAGTATATCTATACAGTCATATGATTTACTTTTCGTGCATTACAAGTTTTAAGATCTTTCTGTAAACAACATTTTTACAGTTTCAGAATTTTACACATGATTACAAACAACTATAATAATAATATAAACAGCATTTTAAATTAAACTCAACTTTCGTTCAATATCAAACAATACTGTTACTTCAAGCTGCTGTAAAACTCTGCTGCCATCTATTGAGCTCCAAACCTACTACATCTGTGTATGCATTCTCGTTATTTCGGATTTTACCAACAATTTTAGAGTATTTTCGTGCATTCTTGACGTAGCTTTTCATTCTCATCTCTACTGAAGTTCATATTTGGCACAAATTCAAAGAAAACACGAATAAAAACTGCTCAACACTCTACAACGCATGCGATAGCTGCAGCTTGACTCCTCTCCGAAGGAGTCGTTGCAACAGTTGCTAGCGACACCATGCGTCCGACGCGCAAACCAAACCGGCGTCATTGATTTCCATTCAACGTGTCAATGCAGTGGCGCGTGCAGCAGTTGCTTGCGATCTTCGTATGCGAAAATCGCACAAACGAAACTGCACGACTTGACGTTAGCCAGCGACGCAAGCTAGGGCATCGTTCTGCCCACTCCTTGAAAATTACCGAAGCTTGCCGAGTGACTGAAGCTCGTCCAAGCGGCGTTTTTTAAAACATTATTTAAATGAAACAGATTGCTATACATCTATGCTATTTAATTATACTCTATTTTGATAATACCTTTTAAATGAACTAAAACTGAATACCATTGGCATTTTTTAAATTAAATATCCTATGATATTTAACTATCTTTTGATAACACATTTTAAATTAATTAAGACTGAATGTCACCAGCATTTTTTGAAACTAAATGTTATTCAAATGAAACATTATCCTACGATATTTAACCAGGGGTGCAACAAAAATTATTGGGTCCCCCTGCAAGAAGAAGAATGGGTCTCCTTAAATAAAACGTACTCCTGTCAATAACTAACAGGGTGACCAGAAATTATGCCGACAAAAAAGAGTGTACTATAGATATATGCTATAAAGGCGCGCATGCACAAAACTTTTATTATTTAAAATAAGATACAACTCTGTTAATTGCTACCGTTATAGCTTATAACTTCTCGAAGCATGCCCAATGGGTAGCCATGTCTTGGTTTTCACTTATAGCTACGGGCTGAAGAATGAGCAGAGTTCGGCTATCTTCGGAAGAGGGCAACTTCGGGAAACTTTGACAATGCAATATCTACAGTACTCACAACACTTAGTTTGACAAGACTGAGAATGATGACAAGAAGTTGTTCCTTCCTCTCATCGAAGGATAGTTGACAATATTGACGTTACCATGAAAACCATATGTTGAGAGAAAGGGCCAAATATTGACTGATTTACTGCTTCCTTTTTCGAAGAAAAGCAGAAACAAGGGAAAGCTCCATTCAGCAAGAAAAGAATGAGATGAAATGAGCAACTTCTGGCTGATCGGCTAACGCCCAGGCTTCCATGTTGTAGGGTCTAACGTCGTGGACATCGGAACGGCAATGGGGAGGTATGGGAGTTTAAACTCCACACTCGCAATGCTTGTTAAAATGCACAATTATCCATCTCAAGAGAGACTAGAACCCGCGGGCTGGCAAACCAAACAAATACCGCAGTCGACTTTTATTGTTGAAAGTACCGCATTTGCTTTTGTGCGAGAAAGGTACAAAAAACAAGAGTCTTAGTCTAGGTACCATTCCGGTCAGAGACTTTGAGGAGGATCTATGGTTGATCTGAAACTGAAATGTGTATAAACATGTATGATAATGCTTAAAATTATTCTAATTTTACAAACGAATCAGAATTTGAAGGATCTCCGGACACTTCCCTAATGGCATTCCAAAGTCTTCGAACATAACCAGTAGAGATTTTTACATTCTTTCCTTTAGTTCACAATGGTTCGCGGTGTCGTCAAATTTTGTTACGTTAATTTTGCTCATTTTCCGACGTCATACAATGATGAAAATTTTCACAGCGACGTTACATACTCTATTGTTACTTTCATTTATTTCTGCATATTTATATATTTTAAAAGCATATTTTAATATATTTATTTTTAATAGTACTCATAAACACTAGCCAGCAACGCTGTGGTGTTTTACTGGTTGCAGAAGTCTTTAGGATTTGGGGAAAAATAATTGGAAAAACTTTTTTAATACATACTTTTCCTAAACAATTCGTACTATAAAAAAGCAAAATAAATTTTGTTTATGCATGACTAAAAAGAAAAGCATGCAGCGGGATCTCATGTACAGTTACTTTACAAATTCTTCAATTAACGCGCCAGGATTTTCTTTTTAGTCCTTCATGCATAATTGTTGTTTTTTTTTTACTTTTAGTACGAATTATTTAAGAAAAGTGTGTATTTAATTTTTTTAAATATAATTTATTGGTTTGGGTATATTATTAATATTAGTACAATGTATTAATTTTCAAGTCGGAACAGTGAATTACAAGCTGTTGTAGTCACAAACCTTTTTTCAGGGTTTTATTTGTGTGGGAGAAGGCGAGGAAATTGACCCGGAAGACCCTAGGCATGGTGAACCGATAATGGTTTACTATTGCCCTCAATTGGATGGAAAAACTTGGGGTCCCGGAGGGTTCGAACCCGGAACCCCTTTATTAGTAAGCAGTGAGTGTGAGCGAAGGCATCACAGCCATATTCAATCCACTAGTGGATGAGGCCTCTCCCCGAAGGGAGGAGTTGGTCTCCTGCTCCCTTTTTTTAATTTCGGTTTTTCCCTGGCCATCACTAATTTCTTTTTTCCCCCACCAAAACAATATGCCCAGATATTTCTTCTTACAGTTCATTGTTGCATAATTTACACACACACACACATATATATATATATATATATATAGTCGGTGAAACCCACCATTAGATTTCTTATATGACCATTTTGTGGGAAGTTTTCATTAAAAAATATTCTCAAGTTCTTTCTTTACACATCATCATATATTTAAAAACGTTGTCTAATCATATTCACTTCATTATTACTTACTTGCAGACAACTTTAGTTATTTAAATTCTTCTCATTATGTAGTCTAAGTATGGTATATTATGTAATCTATGCTTTTTTATCATGCATCACTCTAAGTTTCTTTGCTTTAAATGTTTTACCTATTAACGCATTTTATAAATTTTATGTATTTTCAGCTAACTGGTAAATAACAAAAGTGTATAACTTTATAATGTTTAGTCATAGTAGTCTTCATCACCCGATCATTAGGAAATTCTTGTGCGCATATTCACAGAAACCGATAATCCATTTTTAAAAACTCTATATTCAAATATGTTATTTATCAATCTTGTATATGAAGAAACTTATATTATTTATCAATCTAGTGTTAAGAAAATATTTATACAGTATTCTGAAAATATATACCTACGTAATGTATGATTATGCATTTGTATATTTGGGAAATTTCTATTAATTTTTAGATTTACAAAACTGATGCCAGTCATTTTTTTTTAATATGCCTGTAGAAGTACTTATGAGATGGGAGCCACGTTTTAGAAATTTGAGTATGTTTCAGTCATGTATGTATTGTCTTATTCTTACGATGATTTTACAAAATATTTTTTCTTGTAAATTCAAGCTTTGTGCCAAAATTTGCCTTACTTTATATATAATATTTTTTCTCCGTAACTAACCAAGTGTAAACCATAGATCCTTGTATGTTGATGGAGGATAGATAGCAAAATATTTTAGTAGTAAATTTGACTTCCAAGTAACAGTGGCATAAGTGTAAGGGAAAAAAGAAAAAGAAAATTATGTAAAATATAGATATTTTCAGATTTCGTCGTCTTTTTCTTCTAAACGTGGACAAGTGTGCACATAACAAAACTATTCACTAATTGTCTGTTAATTACCAAATAAAAGAAGGTAAGTTTCATAATTCCATTGTTGTTAGTTTTTCTCGAAAAAGAAATTAAGTAACACATGTATGGTTTTCAAAATGTATGTTGTTGCTGGCAGCCATATTGAATTTTGACCCTTCGGAACTTTTTTGTTGTGTTAACATTTCTAATGTGAATCAGAAAAGCTTGAATCTTCTGAAAATACAAGTTTATTTACTCCTGGTGGGGTCCATAGGGGGACCCTAGCTCCTCCTCTAATCAGTTTTGCCATAAATTTATTTTTGAGAGAGATAATGGGATGTGACATTAGTACGCGCAGTTGATTTAAAGGTCCAGAAATACTCTGTTATGTTTGAAACAATGCAAGAAAAGAATACCCAAAGCACAAGTAATTAGTATTGGAAACCACCTACTCATTACTCGTGAATGGATTTTTATTTCTTGCATTGTTTAAAAAAATAGGAGTTTTTTCTGTCCTTTTCAATCAATTACGCATAATAATGTCACATCCTATTATCTCTCTCAAAAACAAATTTATGGCAAAACTGACTTCACCAATGATTTAAGACATTTCTGGTTAAATTCTAGCCCAGATTTATATGTTACATGACTCACTTCCCACTTAATTAATCGAGCAAGATTCAAGATGGTTGACTGCAAGATGGCGGCCATGACGAACATACCCCCTTAAAGATAGTGCGTTCACTCATATCCATTATTGTGAATTTAATTGTTTTCCATTATTATAAACATTTTATAACTAAACGTGTGTTTTATTACTTAGATCACACTGTAAATGCCTATTCTCATCAAACACTTTTGGCCACTGTGTACGTTTTTATGAACGAAAGCACTTTTAATCATGCTTTCTGCTGGTTTCTTGATGTACTCATCTAAGTTTGATCAAGAAAGCGCTTTGAAGCATCGATAGGCCTACTTTTATGACATCGGTGTTGCTATATAGTGCAACTTTATTGTCCCCAATTAAATCTACATGATCCGCGTATAACAACATTTTATTCAAGGTATTCAATATTAGTTCAGTTTGTCCTCTTATTTTCTGAGTCGCATATTCTAACGCAAAGTTAAACAGTAGTGGTGACAAGGCATTAACTTGTTTCAATCCGTTGCGAATCTTGAAACTATCTGACATATTATTATCTATCCGTACTCTGTTTATTGGGTCGCTGAGACACATTCTCACTTGTTGAACAATATTTTTAGGAATTCAAAATTGTACCAGGATATTGTATAGTTTTCCTTTTCGATAGTCAAGAGCTTTCTTATAATCAATGAGTAGCTGGTGAACAGTCCTATTGCATTTCCATTTTTTTTCTCTAGTGTTTGTGTCTCTAGTGTCTCTAGCAAGGCGAAAATCTGGGCCAACGTAGATCTATTTCACTAAATCCACTTTGGTAATATCCGATTATTGCATCTACCTATACGCTTAGGCGAGTTTTTTATAAACCAGAACTATTATTGAGGTTTTTCCATTCCTGTGGAAGCTCTTCCTTTTTCCGCATAACATTTATCAATTTATACAGTTCCTTGATTGGTGCTGATGCTCCCGCTTTAATTAATTCGTTTGGAATATTTTCTATTCCTGGCGTTTGAAACTTTTCAATCTCTTTACCGACGTTTCGACCTCGATTTCGTTAGGTTCGGGTATCCACGGTTGTACATTAAGAAGTTTGTCGAAATAATTTTTTTTCCATACATCGATAATTTTAGTCGGGTCAGCCATAAGATCATTTCTAATCATCCCTAATCTACTCATAACCTTTCCCTAACAAGTTTACGCCCTTGCACAGATTTCGTATGTTTTTGTCTTTCTGTTTTCCTCTATCTTCTGAATCTTCTGCATCAGATATTCTCGGTTTTTGTTTTCGAATCCCCGTGTGGCGTTGCGTTTTGCATTACTGCAGTGGTTGGTTTCTGCTTCGCTTTTATTACTTAGCCATCGTTGCCTTACTTCTTTCCATTTCTCATGAAGCTTAAGGCATTCTTCATCAAACAAAGGCTTGTTTTCTGCTGTTTCTTCTTCCCTAAGAGTCCTTCGTTGCACCCTTCACTGTATCACGAATTGCCTTCAACATCTATCTTCCATCAATTTCATTATTAGTAATCCTTATTATTTTTAGAGTCGGCTAAGATTTCGAACCTACTTGAGATTTCCAGTTGGAAATCTGTTCTTACGCTCCAATTGTCTAATTGTTTAACTTCAAATTTCAGTTGTTTTCATAAATTTTCCCTCACTTTGGTGATCACTAACATGTGGTCGGTGTCAATTTCCGCTCCTCTGTAAGACCTAACGTCCATTGTGTTTGTGTGTCTTCGTCTATCTGCTAATATGTGATCTATGGTTGAGGGTTTTGCCATCCTAGATATCCATGTGTATTGTTCTAGGTTGTTAGACATCCCTAAAGTTATCAGTCTTTCTCCGTTGTTAGTGTTGATTTCGTGAAGGCTGTGTTTGCCTATAGTTGGTCTATAGTTTTCCTCCCTCCCTACTTTAGTGGTGAAATCACCCAACACACTTTTCGTATTATACTTCGGTAATCGGCCTAACAATCTTTTTAGCTCCTCGTAAAATGTATCTTTGTCGTTATCATTAGTCACCTCGGGCAGAGCATGGACATTTATTAGAATCGTGTTGCACCATCGAGTACGTATCCTAATGTGCAATAGTATTTTGTTTACGAACTCTATATTCTGCACCGTTGAAAGGATACTGTTCTTAATGAGGAATCTTGTTTCAAAATCGTTAGGCTGTATTCCATCCGTAGTAAAAAATGTACTAGCCCTGTCGGATGCTATCTTGACCCACCCACCGAACTTCTTGTATCGCTAATATATCCAGCTCGTACTTCTCGGTCTCGCGTACCGCAACCTGAAGAGCGCCACTTTGTATAACGTTCGTACGTTCCACGTTCCTATTCTAAAGACTTTCTTAATCCTGTTTCTGGAGGCCCTGAAGCATTCCCCGTCCGGAGTTCCGAATGAGGGATTAGTTTACTTCCGGAATATTTTACCCCAGGAGTATGCTTAAACCATTTGCTACTATTTCTTGACATCCTTTAGCGGTGTAGAGTTGTCAGCTCTAGTACTTAGCAGTAAAGGGTGTCATTCACGATGTTGTCCTAGGTCCATCTCTGAGTGTGGTATCATTCATCTTTAGCCTCAGTTTGGTAATGGTGAAGTTACTTCCCTTCACCATGATATTTTTGTTCCGGATTATCTTCCTGTGGCCTTTATAGATCTCTGAGCCTTGACGATGTCATTCACAAAAGTACATTATTTATTTGTCTTGGAATTAGTTTTGCATGCATCGGGTGTGACATTTCTGAACGCATTCTTTAGAGGTTCACGCATCAGATACAAAAATACGACGTGACGTACATGTATCTATTGTTTAAAAATCCAATAATATACCGTAACGGTCTTGCTATCATTTGTAGAAGTAGTGTAGGGTTGTTACTACAATAATGTACTTAATCTTTTTCTAGAAGGGAGTCCATACTTTGCATCACACTTTAAAGGAAATCCGTGGCTCAAAATTTAAGAATTCATATGTGATATATAAACATAAACGTTGATCATGCAATTTGGATTCAAATTTCATCTTATAATCAATAACATTAGAAAACGTTAGAGTCCATTTAGTGTCAATTGGATATCAAAGAGAGGGGCTCACCCACCGGACGTCCAAAGTCCACTCTGGTCAGGTACCCTTAATGAATTCATTTCAAGTTGACACAAAAACTTTGGAAAGCTTGATTTTGTAAAACCATTCTAGTAAATTGAGACTTCGGCCCGTTACGAATATATTGTGAAGGCACTGCTAGTTATAATCCACAAAATCCACGCCCCTAGCGGTATTTGAAACTGAGCCCTTCTCGATGCTGGCCTAGTGTCAGACTATATGATTGCCTGGTCGGCTTCCAGCTGAGAAGCTGGGCAGTTAAACTCTGCTCCAAATTAATACTTTCAAACACGTTTACTTCATATCACAGTTCCATAATCAACAATGTACCTAATTTCAAACATTGTAATATTGTCTTTCGTTTTCCATCATTTTCAAAAATCGTAAAAGTACCCTTAATTAATAGCATTAACAGTCTAATGGACATGAGTTTTACGGTACTCCCATGGGACGACCATTTTATGTACATTACTGTCCATACTCCAACATCAAATGGACATCTCTGGACGTATCTCAGGGTGTCCATTAGACTACGTAGGCTGTGTGCGGTGTTGTCAATTAACTAAAGACAAAAATAAACGAAGCAACCTTTATAGTTGTAAAACAAGATTCAGTGAGCCTATTAAGTATCGAATTCAAGCTTATATGCATGCTTTTATTTCAGAAAGTTTTCGTAACAAGGTCAGTTCATCGCCTGTTCATTGATTTTAGGAAAGTATAAGGTGTCAAAATGGAAAAACTATACTATCATGATGCGATTTGGTATTCCAAAAGAGAAATTTGTTCAGCTAACGAGGATAAGTCTCAGCGACCCTGTAAGCGCTACAACCTGCTATAACCTGAGGGTCGTCTCAGCGACCCTGTAATTATATAGGCAACAATACGTAATCCAATTTTGAGATCTACAGAATATGAAACAAGCTAAGTAATGGTTTTATTATAGATGAAACCAAAGCGTCCCGTGTAAATTCCAATTAGCTTATGACATATCCAAAAGAAAGAGTCAAAGTCATATGGGTAAATCGAGATTACTAACTGAACGTCGAATCCTGTCAGTTTTAAAGTCGAAGTCATAGGGACACATGAAAATTACTAAGCGAGTACCGGGACCTGCCAGTTTTAGAGTCAAAGTCAAAGATTTTCTCACTGCTGTCCATGACTGGTAATCTCTGTCGAACTTGTGACTGCTGAAATATAGTAGGACACAAATGGAGAATATTAAACGATTCAAAAGGACCGGCTAGCTTTAGGCGCATTCATATTTTTCCTCATCGTTTCTGACCACGACGAATCCAACGGTTGTATGGTCATCTCTGTGTGACTTCTAGTTACTGAGATCTAGGAGAGACACAAATGGAGAATACTGAACAACTGAAAATGATCTGCCAGTTTTAGAGTTTTGTGATAAGTTATTCCATAGTTTGAGACCATTACGAATCCAACGGTGTATCGTTCACATCTGTGTGACTTGTAGATACTGAGATCTAGGGTGCACAAAGAAATAAAGATGGAGAATACTAAACGATTCTTAAGGGTCTGCCAGCTTAAGTGTTAAGCTGATAATTTCAAACACCGTTTCAGACCATAACGAATCCAATGGTGTACGGTTCATCTCTGTCGGACTTGCGGTTACTGAGATCCAGGAGGGGCACAAATGGAAAATACCAAGCGATTCAAAAGGACCTGCCACTTTTAGTCAAACTACTAATTTTTCCCACCGTTTCAGACCATGACAAGTTCAATGGTGTATGTGAAATTTGTAGTTACTAAGACCTAGGGGGCGACTAACATGTCATGTGAAAATACATACGAAAAACGGACAAAACTAACTAAATGAAAAAGACCTGTCAGTTTTAGAGTCAGAGTCATAATTTTCCCTACAGTTTGAGATCATGATGAATACAATGGTACAGTATATGGTTCAACTCTGTCAGATTTGTAGTTGCTGAGATCTAGGAGGGGGACAGACAGGACAGGCTCTATATCTACCCTTATCCACTGGCGTTCATACGGGTGCGCTAAAAAAAGTTATGCACTGTTTTAACTAATCTGTATGTCAACTATGGATTAGAATATGCGATTTTTAAAATAAGAAGACAAGTATTAAATGTTTCGAATTTCCTATTTGTTTACGCTCAATGTTTACATTTAATAGAAGTTTCTATAGATGCACTACAAAATAACACCGATGATTTAGTAGAAGGTTGCGAGAAAATATATTGTACCTTCACACTAATTCTGATACATGGCTGCGAAGAAAATTGAAAAGTTTAATATTCCCTCCGTAGCCGCAACTAGGATTTTATTTCGGGAGGGACCCTAATCGATGCACCAAAATAGGTGAATTATAAATCAAAGGTGCCATTATAATGGATGAAAATAACAAGACATTCTGCTCATGTAACAAAATATACGAGCATTTTAAACTAATTATTTTCAAAAACGACTCTGATCCTGTATCAACAGAATATATTTTCAAAGCATGATTGAAATTTTAATATATTTTTCTGTGTTTATGTAAGTTAAATATTTTTACAAAATGCAGAAGTAAATAATGGAAATGGTACTAGTAAAATAAGAAAGAAAATCATTTACACTCTAATATTTCTGATTTACCTGAAAATGTATCTATCAGCATGCACCAAGAAAGTACGGCTTAAAAAATGTTACAATGGAAAATCCAGTCTTCTCGGTTGTTTTGCTAGCATGATAACAACTTCGTTTATGTCAATAGGGATGTCTCTGTTCATTGCCATTTAAGCAACTCCGTGTAGCCGGCTCTCTGACATGACAATACGTAGATATAATTTTAGTCTGCATAGACAGGAAAAGCTCCTTTCAGGGCTACCCGTAGTTACTGGGAAAGTTGCAAATATTTGTAAGATAGTGTAGACATTAGAGTATACAGACTTGGGACAAACTTAAAACGCTTCAAGCTAATTTTCTGGCAGAGCCTTTTCTTTACCGCACCACAAATTTTTCCCGAGTTCAAACTCTCCTTCAACAACACTTTCTAAATTAACGTCCACTTCATAAAATTTCACAGCAGGTTTCGGTGCTTCAAAATCTACTTCAATAACGAATTGTGATATTAAGTGCTGAATGACAATACATTGTCGTTGATGAGGATCGTACAATCCCTTTAATTCACTCACAAGATAGTCCAAATACGGAAGACTTAGAGACCGAAGGTAGTGCTCCTTTTCGTTACTTGCAGGTTGATTTTGTGTGTGTCAGCCTGTTTGCAAAACCTGGTTTTGACAAAGGAACATTTAGCACTTCACATACTGACTTTATTTTCGAAAAAGAAGTCTTGAAAATGTTTTCTGTGTTGTCTCTTTTCTTTGAAAGAAGTCTTATGATGTTACTAACCAATATGACTACTCCCAATAACTCCAAAGTAGGTTACTCTAATTCTGGAGATAGTGGTAAGAGAATAGAGAGTTATTTCATTCAGTATAACAATATCAGATACAAAGTCGAATTTTGATTGATAACGCACTGAGATGTGCTGATACCATGCTGCTTGAGTCGTTATTTCGTTCTGTTAATTCTTCTAAACTCTTTACTACTGGTGCAAGGAGTTGAAAAATGTGCAAATCCCATCGTGATTTTCAATAAACCATTTTGGCTGTAATGAGACATTTTTTTTTTCTTGTTTTCATCTGTTTCATCTTCCACGTAGCGCTTCAAAACAGCTGACCTCATGGTTGAAGGAGAAAAGAAAGTTGTCATGTTATTCACAATGCCAAGAGCATTCCCAATACTTTTGAGGATACAAGCGTGGATCACAGATAAGTTAAACACATGACTTGAACATGGAACATACCAGTACACAGGAGGGCAAATACGCTTTACCTCTGCTTGAACACTGCAAGAGTGACCACTCATCACACTGTACCCATCGTATCCTTGTCCTCTCATATACACCATATCCAGTCCAGGGTCTGTAAGAGTCTGAATGATGGTATTAGACTGCCCCTTTCCTGTACGGTCAGTAACATCAACGAAAGTTAAGAAATTTTCATGAAGGGTGCAATCTTTGACATATCGGAGGTAGATAACAAACTGATCCTTTTGGTATATCAGCAGTTTCGTCGGCAAGCGCACCGAAATATTTTGCTTCCTTCACTTCTTTAATAACTGATTTAGGAATGAAATTTACACATTTCCCGATGATTTCGTTTTGAATTTTCCACCTGGTGACCTTTGCGTTATCTGGAGCAGAAGGCAGATGATTTCGGAGAAATATAATCCTCATGTCTTTCTTGTATGCTGTGTGTTTTGTGAATAAGCTGGACGATGATGTGTGGTAACTATTATCTTTATCAAATCTATCGCCTGAAAAGGGTTTTGTGGGTGATGAGATCTTTATGTATGGTTTTTGCCTAATTCTGAAATTTCTCACGCGTTGTCTCCTTTTTGGACTAGATTGTGTGAGATACGCTTGGAAGTCTCAGTCAGATTTCCCGCACATCCTCTTTGATTGTTTAAGATGAATCTATTGTCGAATAGCATTTAACACCCACTACCAAAGATAATTGTAAATAAGAATATGATTTATTTTATAAAAGAAGCCAATCTCTTATTTATTCAAAGAAGCAAAAAGTGTTTTCAGTTAAAACAATAATTCTCTCTCATCTCTGTGTATTCAAAGATCAAACAGTTAACAAAATATAACAGGCATTTTCAGTCAAGGATAAGCTTGGAAGAAGAAAAGTTGCAGTAAAGTATCCAATTTCAAAAACATTGACCAAGGTAGAAACATACGTAACAGTTCAAAGTACATAAGAGACCAAAGTGCGATCAACACTGACTCGTCTCTGATTGGCTGAAAAGTAGATTTACAGTGATCTGCCATTGGCTAGAAACGGACATCCATATAATGAGCATTCCTTTATAAACTTGAAAGAGTTCTCCCTCTAGGCTCGGTCGATATTGTTTTACCAACGAGAACAAGTCTTCGATCATGTGACCCAACTCAGCTCTGAACCAGCCAGGAGAGAAAGAAAAAGCAGTTCGGGATGAAAAGAAAAGACCTTAATTGTTTCCAGAGGCCGCTTGCAGTACGAAGAACGACCGAGATTTCAACCCAAGTCTACATCTTCGCCGCAAGAGAAGCTTGGTTCATCGCCGCAGTTATAGAGGTAAGAGAATTGGGTTCTATTCTATATCTCGTCTGTCATCTATTCTGATGCTCTCTACGTTCCGTCATTTGTATTATAGTTCTTGTCTTTAGTCTGTATAAATGCATGAGTGTTATTGTCTTCGTCTTGTATCTAATCTTAGTAGTTTCTTTCCTTAAAACCGCAACAGATAAGTTAACTAACGCCCGGTGTTTTCATCCAAGATTCTGTATTTTCGTTGCCTGATTGAGTGCTCTAAAAGAGAATTCTTAGCTTTTAAATACTAACTAAGGAAAGTGTTACAAAAAGTGTCCAACAAGCGTACATTTAACGTTGCAGTGCAGTTGTAACAAACTACAGGTAAGTTTCACTCTCCATTCAAATAGTTTTTCAAGGAATTTGAGAAACTTACACTATATAGATATTGAAGTGTAAATCAACGTACAGTTTTTTAGGTGTTTGTCTGACACGTATTTTAGTCGTGTGAGAAGGGGTGTTTTCATGAGAGTATCTAACGTTTTCTGCGTGTTAAACACGTGGAACGAACTTTTGTATGAAGAATCAGAGGCTGTCTAGAGCATTTTCACTTATAGTAATTATTATAGAAACTTATTCTTATTTCACTTCATTACTTATTTCCATTTCATTGCTTATTTTGAGGCTTTTTATTTCGAGTTAATTTGTTTCTTAATTTATCTTGGCACTTCAGTTTGCTGTTTATTTGACTCCTGTTACAATTATAATAAAATTAATAGTTTCACTGAATACCATCTGTTCAATGTGTTCAATGAGTATCCAGATCACCATAGATTGTCGGATCAGCGGCTTAAGTGCTACACCCAGGCTATTTTGTGCTCTAGCACCCTTCTTTGGACGGAGGGGTGACGATCGTATCCATTGTGTTGTTAGTGGTTTTGATATTAGTTGTACATTTTGGATATGGTCACCTTCTGTTACGTAGACAAGTGGGTAGGCACGCGATGACAAACATTGTTGTGAAAGTTTACCATTACGAAATGATGGGAAAACAAAATACAAACCGAAATACGAAGCACAAAAAAAAACAGAACCCCAGAAATAACAATCATCACTAAATTCATTTAATATAGATCTTTGAAAAAGTTATACCAAAAATATATTATGCGTATATATGCATATCTACACTGACATTTTCACTAAACCAGTGAAATGTAAATACCACCGAGAAGAAGCACCAAGCTGAAAAATGTAACCGTATTGTTGTCAATCCAAACCTGTGATTCCTGGTCTGTACAATAAAGTAGCAGTTCCTTTCAAATCATCTCTTCACAAATGTCTGCTAACGGAGTGTAAAATATTTCTACAAACAAGCATTATTATAATAGTTATACTGCATAAGTATTTACTACACACACACAAACACAGTATACTTACTATACATTTATTTACGTACTAAACACAATGCTCAACTTTATTTACGTACTAAACAGATAATCGATATAGACTTTAAACAAAATTCAAAATATCAATATTTATTAATAGTGGGTTTCGCAATTACATCCCCTGTGATTTTTTACTTAAGTATTGTTAGTGGTATCATTTTTATTCCCTCATGCATTGTACAAGAAAAGCGATGGTGGACATCCGGGACCCGCGACTGGGGAGGGGCGTGCTTGAAGGAAGAAAGAAAAACACGGAAGGCGTGTTTGAATCGAGGAGTATAAAACCATTTTTTTATTATTTTAGTTGAACAGTTTTTATAATGTTGAAAACTTTGTAAAATTCGATTATGGGTATCCGGGATTCTTGACAAGAGGAGAGGAGGGAAGTTTCAGTGGGGGAAGGGTAAAAAATTGAAGGGTTAGAATAGTTCTATGTGATAATGAAGTCTAAAAAAAATGACATTTTTGTTTCAGTTTAATAGTCTTTTTAATGTTAAAAGTTTTAAAAATTCGACTGTGGATATCCAGGAGGGGAGGAGGGAATATTTGTAATATACAGTAACTTATCTTACCTTACTACACAACTCTACAGCCCGGTATGGGTCTTGGCTTCTTCCACCAGTTGCCTCCATCTTGTCCTGTTTTTCGCTGTCTGCTTGCAGTTAACCACTTTCAATATATTGTCACATTATCTATCCTCTATCACATTACCTAACCATCTTTGTTTCAATCTTCCTTTTCTTCTAGAATAAATCTTCTCGCTCATGTTCCTTTTGAGAAGGCGATATTCTTCAATGCGTTCCAAATGGCCCAGCTACCTCAGTCTTTATGCCTTTATGTATCTATCTTTATTTTTCAGGATATCTTCTATTTCTCTGTTGGAGCATATTCTCCATTCCTCTCCAATTTTGATGGGCCCAGAGGTCACTCTGATTACTTTTCTTTCAAATACATGTAGATCATTTTCGTTTACCTTAGTGAGCGTCCATACTTCTGAACCGTATATTACTATGGGCCTTTAAGTTTTCTATATATTTTTAATGTTGTGCACCGTTTATGAACTTGGTTTTCAGTAATTGGCTATTGGCGACATATGCCCTATTCGTTCCTTTATTGCTATTATTATATTGTTTCTATTATATCTTAAATATTTAAATGTGGGTACTTTCAAAGGTCTTCTCTATTGCAACATCTCGTTCATTTCTTCTGTGTTCTGTAGTTGTTATTACCGTATATATAGTTTTGTTTACGTTCACCTGCAACCCTATTACCTTGGTTGCTTCTTCCAATTCTGTGTACATTCCTTTTAGTTCGCTCTCAGTTCTTGCAATTACTGCTACATCATCGGCCTAAACACAAATTTGGCTGCTTTTGTACATCATTGTTCCTCGTTTACCTTGTTCTCCATTAGCATTTTGTGAATGGCTGTATGTAAGGCTTTTGTGAACAATGTTATTGATAGTCCATCTCCTTGTTTAACTCCTTTATTGTATTGGAATTCTTCCCCTAATAGTTGTATTTTAAATTTTGCCGTTGTTTAGGTGAGTGTCATTTGCACCAATCTTATGAGCTTTTTTCGTGTTAGAAGAAGCTCTAAAGCTTTTACGAGTCTTTTTCAGTTCACACTATCAAACACCTGCTTGAACTCTATGAATACGTATGATCTGAAGGCCCGTGCCATGTTTGTAGCTTTTTTTAATTATCTGTCGCATGATAAATAGCTGGTCTATTGTACTACGGTTTTTCCTGAATCCATAATGGTATTCCCCTATTTCTTTCTCTGGATATTACTTGATTCTATTGTTCTTTATTCGGGTTAGTATTTTGTATGTTACATTCAATAGCATTATCGCTCTATATTTTTAAAATACATTTTCGTGCAGAGGATTATTATTCCTACATTCCATCTGTCTGGCACTTTTCTTCCTTCCAAATGTGTTGTATTATATATTTCATCCTTCACTTTAGGTCCACCGTGTTTTATTACTTCTATGGTTATGCTGTCTTCTCCTGGGGCCTTATTGTTCTTTAGTTTACTAGCCATTCCTTCTATTACTTCCTTTGAGGGTACTGCTTCGTCATCTTCCTCGTGTTTCTTTTTCTTGTGCGTGTTAACCACCTTTTCTTTATCTATTCGCGCCTGGCGCTTCTTATCTTCTTTCTCCTCTTCTACATGTGTCTCGAGGTTTAATAATTCTTTAAAATGATCTGTCCATATTTCTATTTCCTGTTTCTCTCCTATTATTTCTCCTTTGCTGTTTCTGTATCCTATCATTTTCACTGGTATCCTCTTTTAATTCTGTTCATTGCCTCATAGAATTTCCTAGTTTCATTTTCTTTGCTTAAATTCTCTATTTCCTCTATCATACTTTTTATCATTTCTTTCTTCTTTTTCCAAACCTTCTTCGTCTGTTTTCTCAACTCTGTTTACTTTTCGTAATTGCCCATTGTCTCTCTTTGTAGCATTTTTCTTCGAGTCTTTTTTTAAAATTATTTTCTGACATTCTTTGTCAAACCATTTTACCTTATTATGTTCATTTTTCTTAAGTCTAATTGTTTTGGGCGCTGCTTCTTTGATTACAGTTACAATGTCTTCCCATTTCTCTTGTATAGTTGAGTTTACTTTTTCTGCCTTTTTAATACTTTATTTCCATCGCACTTTTGAATTTATTAGCTTCTTCTCTGATTTTTAACTTCTTAATGTTCCATTTTTCGTTTGAGATGGTTTTCTGTTGTGGTTTGCTACACATTCTCTCTTAATTTTGTTTTAACTAAGAAATGGTCTGTGTCGCAATTTTTCTCCTTAGACTCCTGACCCATCCTTATGGAGGATGCGTATCTGCGGTCAAAAAGAGCGTGATCCATTTGGTTTACCGTGTTATAATCGGTAGATTTCCAGGTTCCTATATGTATTTCTGTGGAAAGCTCGTACCCTTTACTATCATTTGATTCCTTATTGCAAACTGGGATTAATGTTTCCAATTCCATTGCTTCCTGCAGGTAGTGTATTGTTCCCGGTGACGAC
Source organism: Lepisma saccharinum (assembly GCA_022664845.1). Classification (NCBI taxonomy): domain Eukaryota; kingdom Metazoa; phylum Arthropoda; class Insecta; order Zygentoma; family Lepismatidae; genus Lepisma; species Lepisma saccharinum. The sequence goes on from JAGDQP010011088.1 coordinate 18,515, forward strand.
TTCTTTACTTCCTAGTTTGGCATGTAGTCGCCTAGTACTAATATTGTATCATAATTAGATGTATTTTCGTAAGTTTCCTCTAATTTCTCGTAGTGTTCTTCTCTCTTTGCGATACCTGTCTCTTCTGTAGTGGCATGGACTGTGATTTATGTGAGGTTTCTCAATTTGCCTTTTATTCTGATTTTGCTTATACTCTCGTTGACTGGCGTGTACTGTATGTAGTATCTTATCTCTTAAATGTTTGCCTATAATAAATCTGGTACCATATTATCCAGTTATTGTTAGCGTTCCGTTATAATAGAATGCGTAGCTCTTTTTCTCGATTCTGCCTCTGCCCTCTCATCTAATTTCTTCCAATAGGCAGGGTTTTTCCTATTGTCTCTTGAGCGACCTCTTCCAATTTGCCGGGTTCTAAAATCGTTCGTATGTTCCACATTTCTATCCTTATATCCTTCTTCCATTGCCTTGTCATCTACACTTTTCCTTCCTATTCCGAAGTTCTGGCTTGTTTCTGAACAGCTTAGTTTTCCACGGTAGACTTGTTAGCCCTACTCACAACCCTCAACCTGGAGGACCAGGATTTTTATCTCGAGGTTTCCTCCCTTATCCGGATTGTCCGCGGCAGTTTACTAGTCAGGTAGTACCTATTTCGCAGCGAACCCCATATCTGAGGACCGTTCTACTATCCACCACCCGCAGACGCGCTCGCTCGCATTTTGGATGCATGGACCTTTACAATCCCGGGAATATACAGTAATAATATACATTATTTCCTCTGTCTTGATTCCTACACGCCGACCATCGTTAAACCACTCAAATGAAACAAAAAAGAAAATACATATTGCTTCATGAAACATATTAAAAAACTGTTTTCAATATTTCTGCCCCCTCCTTCCAAGTTCCGGGTCTTGGATGCTACCACTGTTTTCGTACATTTTAAAACATTCAACTCTAATAAGAAGTAAAGCATTTTGTTGACTTCAAAAACTTTAGATCAAAATTTGTTGGTTACCTTTCTTTCCCCCCCCCCTACTTCTTTCCTGTTGCGGGTCGTAGATGTACACCATCGCCTTTCTTATTTTACATAGAAAAAGAAATGAAACCACTTCTTAAATCATTCAACTCTAATAAAAAAGAAAAAGACTCTTTTTGAATTCAAAATATATTAGATCAAAATTTGTTGGTTGTTATTTCTTCTATTTTACCATTGCTTACCCATTTTTGCAATGCGTTTCCTCATATGACAGCTAAAGAAATATGTACGCGTAAATTTTAGTCTTTGTAAACTTTTTGTACAACGTTTACAGTCACGCTTGCGCGCATTCTCAAATGTTTTCAACCTACTCCTGGATTTATTGTTTCCTAACTTTTGCACTCAAAATCCATCTTTTCTGTGTGGGTTTTCATGTGGGTTATTAAGTTACGGTTATGAATGAATTTAGATCCACATACTTTGCATTCAAACGGAGTTTCTCGTGTGTGGATAACCATGTGATTTTTTAATCCACGCTTGTATGCAAACTTCATTCCACATACGTTGCATTCAAATTGTCTCTCGCCGGTGTGGGTTGTCTTGTGTTCTTCCAATCTACATTTGTGTGCAAATCTAGCTCCACAGATGTTGCAGTCGTAAGGCTTTTCACCTGTATGAACCCTCGCGTGTCTTTTTAAGCCATCCTTGAACTCAAACTTCATTCCACAGATGTTGCAGTCAAAAGCTTTTTCGCCGGTGTGGATCCTCTCGTGTTTCCTCAATATGAAATTTTGTGTAAACGTAGCTCCACAGATACTGCAGTGAAAAGGTCTCTCTCCTGTGTGAACTCTCATGTGTTTCTTCAAGAGACTACGCTCTGAATATTTAGTTCCACAGATGTTGCAATCAAATGAGAACTCACCTGAGTGGATAACCATGTGATTTTTCAAGCCACGCTTGATTGCAAACTTAATTCCACATATGTTGCACTCAAAAGGTTTTTCTCCGGTGTGGATTCTCTTGTGTTGTTCCAATCTGCAGTTTTCTATAAATTTAGCTTCACAGATGTTGCACACAAAAGATTTCTCACCTGTGTGGGTTTTCTTGTGTCGTTCTAAATTACTCTTTTGACTAAATTTAGTTCCACAAAAATTACATTCGAAAGATTTCTCCCCTGTGTGGATGTTCATGTGTTGTTTCAAGTGCCACGCTTCTGAACATTTAATTCCACATATGTTACACTCAAAAGGCCTCTCACCAGTGTGGATTTTATTGTGACGTTCCAAGTGGCTCTTCCGCTTAAATTTAGCTTGACATATGTTGCAGTCAAAAGTCTTTTCACCGTTGTGTATCCTCTTGTGTTGTTTCATTCTGCAGTTTTGTGTAAATTTAGCTCCACAGATGTTGCAATCAAAAGTTTTCTCAATTGTGTGGATTTTCTTGTGTCGTTCTAAGTTACTCTTCCATCCAAATTTAGCTCCACAGATGTTGCAATCAAAATGCTTCTCTTCTGTGTCATTCCTCGTATTTAACTTGGACTGTACTGGTGAAATTTCCAAATCATTAGATAATTTCTGGTTTAAACTTATTACTTCATTAGTTTGGATCATATCATAATTTGTACGCCTTCCACAGGCTAGATCTGATGTAGAAGATTCAAATATATCCTCTTCCGATTTAATATCTGCATCACACGAAACATTTCCAATATAATCGATCTCACCTGTCTCCTGGGATGCACTGCAATCATTTATACATACTTCTAAGGGAAGCAAATTTGTTTTGGACTCGGCGTTTTCTTCCGTTATATGAATATTAGTATTAATACTGCTGTAATTACACGTTGAGGTCCCAGTTCTACACACTGCATCCGATGATAGCAAACTAAATATGTCTCTGGTTCTATTCAACTCAATATGGAAAGACTTTTGATCTGAATTTTCATCCCCTACATCTCTATATAACATGTCATAATCAAATGATGCTTTACAGACCTGAAAAGGTATTTAGCAAATTTTCAATTAAATTGCAGGCGCCAAAATTGAAAATATAAATAGAACATCATCTAAGTATCATCTAAGAGAGAATTACACATTATTTATTATAGAGCAAGGAAAATATTACAGCTATGTTGTTTCAATACTTGTTTAAATAATGATCACAAACTGCAGAGGAACGCGATAAAGCAAAATATTTTGTTAACAAAAAGAACAAACAAACGGAATTGGTAAAAAGAACAAACACAGAATCAAACACACAAGAAGATGATATTAAAGAAAACTTGTAACTCAAAGCAAAACAGACTATGCGTCAAACAACAGCTGGCTCCTGGATGGATGACCGCCCAAGGAATTCGTCACTTCAAAATACTACTACTAGGATAGAACCTAAAGAGTATTTGAAAATTACTTTGAGTGAGGCGCACACATACTATACTTATTCACTCACTGCGGCGCCAATTTATATGAGCCCATTGGGCCCGAGCTAACCTTATAATTTACCGCGAAATTATGCATGGTGGACTGCATATTAAAAATATGTTATGTACAAAGTTTACTACGTGGAATGGGTGGTGCTATGCAGATTACACTTATGATGTAAAACTGCTACTTCATTTGTAAACACCTTGTTCCTTCTGGAAGCTGTTATCATTAGATGTCTTCTCAGGGTCTCTTTTGGGATGTAGCTCGGCTTGTCGCTGCTGATTAACCTTACTTTTATATCTAGAGAAAAGCCTTAGGCTTATAAAGCTCTAATACTAGATAACGTCACCGGTAATCAAGGACGCGCAAGTCTTTATAGCAAAAGCTAATATTACTAGCTTCAGAAATGTAAAGCAAGATTAAGTTGTCACGAAATATTTCTTTATTAAGGAACGTCCCCGGTAGTTAAGTGTGCGAACCTTTCAAGGTAAATACATGAGACGAAGTACCGTTTCACAGGGCACACAAGTATTTTTATAGATTTTAACATATTACAAAGGTAATTTTACATAATTTGGATCTAGTCCAGATGAACCAATGAGAAACGAATGTACACATCAGCTCGACAACGTACTTCCAACAAAATATTAAATCAATTCGTTGACACACTGTTGCAAAAAGCGTTTTGCCCGATATTGAATTGTAAAGGATGACGTATACAAAAGTTTTATACAATGCTAAACCAGGAAAAATTACACATTTTTGTAGTAAAAGATTCCAAACTTCGGAACTACAAAAGATATCAACTCCAAACTAGGGATGTCAATCGGCTCGGCTCAATAGGATTGAGCCACGGCTCGGCTCGGTTCGGCTCGCTGCGAGCCGCGCTGGGTTCGGCTCGGCTCACGGTGAGCCAACGCTCGGTTCGGTTCGGCTCAATCACGACGTTAACCAGCGACGTGAACTAGGGCACCGACCACGAAAATTACCGAAGCTTGCCGAGTGAGTAGTCGTCGAAGCCAAGGAGAGGGAGTGGGGAGAGCGCACACTCTCCTTGCGTCGGAGTGGCATTTTAAAAAAAATGTTATTTAAATAAAACAGAATCCTATATCCTATGATATTTAATTATACAGTATTGTGATAATACATTTGAAATGAACCAAGACTGAATACCACCGGCATTTTTTTAACCTCTTAATCATGAAGAAACTGCTGTCTACGTTTTTATTTTTCTGGGTTAACTGCTTGGCGGGCTGAGGGCTCCTTTTCCTATATTCTAGCGGGAGAACAGTCATTCGTTGTGTTGTTTGTTTTATGTTTTAGTGGAGTTTTATTTTCTGTTCGTATTTAGTAGAGCCGTGTTTTTGTGTTCGTATTTATAGTGGGTTGATTGTATGAGTAAAGTCGATCCAAATGAACGAAATTAAACAGCATGTATGTTCAGAGTGTGGTAAGAACTATGACCATAACAAATCACTTAGGCGTCGTTTCGAAAGCACATACGAATAAATTAAACGAAATCGCGCCTCCTTTAAAGATCCAGAAATCATTTGCTTATCGATGCCCAAATTGGGATAAACAATTCAATCACCTTGAAAATTTCACATATCACGAACGCAAGTTTCATGCAGAACAACCAATTAAGAAAAATCACCTTAAATGTGTTCTATGCACTTTTGAAACGGACGGGGGAAAAAAAATTGCACGAATATTTTGTTTTACTGATATAATTCATGCACTAGTTTGAAGCCCAGTACCTCGGAGCCATCACAGTCCGTGGATACAGTTTGGGTTCTTATTTTTACGGTAGGGCATCCTTAGAGGGTATACATGCCCATTTTTCATCCAATTTGTGAGGCATCTTTTTATTAAAGAAACTCTTTACCACTGCTGGGGTTCTTAAGTTTGCGGAATTATTTTTTTGTATGTTTAACACGTTGGTACTGGGTTCAGGATCCAACTGTGCCGTGTTCACAGGTTGGTTTGGTTAAGGGTGGTTTTTATGTTAGTTAAGACTACTCGGTCTTTGTGTTTGAGAATTATTGTGTTATTAGAATGTATTTTAATTAGTATTGTGTTGTTTTTGTGTTTAAATATGCAGTTTACATCTTGTTTGATCCGTTCAATTGTTATTAATATTCTGGGTGGGTGCGTGAGCTTCTAAGGATGGAGCCTACAATTTTTTGGTAAGGCATATTCTAAACCAGTCTTTCATGGGTCTGGCGGGAATCAAACCCGTAACCTCCTGTATAAAGTGTGAGCGTGCTAACCTCTTGGCTATTCCGAAATCTCACATTGATTCTAGTCGGGTATGTAAAACGTGTTCGGGAAGTTTTTGATTTCTTCCAGTTTGGGTCTATATCCAGCCTCCTTTTCAGGAACCAGACCGGGCTGGGATTGAACCTGTGGCCATGCATATAAGAGGACAGTGCACTAACCACTATGCCTGCCCAAGACCTTATTTAGGATGATTCCCAATTACTCGTTCAAATAAGGTGTGTGTGTGATTGTGTTTTTCTTTATATCTATATGACAAGTGAGTACACACGCCAGAAACAAATTATCTCATGTGCATGTAAGAGTATGCATACCTGTGTGGGCATAAATGTTATATGATAACATTTGTTGTTTATTTTCTTTACTTGCCTTATTTCTTTTTTTAAAAAAATGTGTGAAATTGGTGGTCGGTTATTTCTGTCCTTCTTTTTTTCTTTTCAAAGATAGTTTTCTTATTAGCAAAAACCTTTGCTGTGTGCGTGGTATATTTCATTTTTGGCTGTGGTCTAGTGGTCTACATATCAGAGAGAGTGTATAATTAGTGCTAGCCGTGCACTGGCAGGTTTGTGCCTGTAATGGCTATTGATTTTCGTCCTGGAGAACCTTGTGAGTGTGTTTAGCTCAATTGTCGTTTCCATTAATGTTTTGGAAAGGCTTCTCGTTTGGTACCTTTGTGGTTAGTGCCCGTGGTCTAGTTGGCAAGATTGCTAGTAATTAGTTGCCTTGTTTTAGTAATTCGTGCGTTGTTTAGGGCTCGTGGTAGTTGTGCTGTAGGTGTTTGTTTCATTTGTTTAATTCATTCGTTCCCATAAAGCTTCCAAATTACTTTCGAAATCCACGACAGCGAAGAGAAACAGAGAAAACTCTTTTCGACCAAGAAGAACAAAATTGCGCATAAGCAGCGAATTACAAAACCAAGTTCAAGTGAAGTACTGGATATTGCAGTATCCTTACTGTTACACTATGAGTGAACCGAGGAAGAGTACATTGCAATGTAATGCTCTTTAGGTGCGGTTTTTTCTTGCTTGAAACTTGCGTTTTAAAACTGAAGAAGCCGAAAGGTGATGTATATATATTTTATGGAGTGTTTCCTTTGGAACTTGCGTTTTAAAACTTTTTTTAAAAATATGATGTTTTGTATAATTACATGGTGTTATGTATTCATCTGGAAACTCGTTAAAGAGAGAGAGAGAGAGAGAGAGAGAGAAAAGTTCAGTTGAAATGTGATGTGTATATTTGGAGTATTTCGCATGATCGAACTTCACTACTTTTTTTTAACTCGCTTCCTCCCACTTATCTGTATCTCATCTGGGAATTCAACGCAGCCAACGTTATAACCTCAACACATGGATTCTTCGGTATAAATAAGGTGTTTTTCGTTACAAATAAATATAAACTTTAAAAATGTTGTTGTTTCTCCGTAAACATTTGCCGCATTAATTTGTTCCGTGGCCATCCTTCGGCATGCAGACGACTACTCACTCGGCGAGCTTCGGTAATTTTCGCGAAGGGGGCGTGGTCGGTGCCCTAGTTCACGTCGCTGGTTAACGTCAAGTCGCTGTGAGCCGCGGCTCGGTTCGGCTCAGCTCAGTGCGAGCCGCGGCTCAGGACGGCTCGAGCCGATCGATCCATGAGCCGAGCCGTTGACTTCCCTACTCCAAACTTGCAACGTTTATAACACATATATAAGGAAATCTTTTACAAGTAATTATAATCATATCCGTGATCACCGCGCACGAATATAAGCCTTTACATATGCCTCTCCGTTAAAAATAAACATTTTATGAAATTACAAAATGAAATATAATTTTCACAAATATTTGAATTGATACAAAATGTATAACATTTAAATATAAATATAGTTCTTGTACAAAATGTTTAGTTTGATGACTTCTCAAATTTTTTCTTATCACTGGTTGTATATATACAGGGTGGTTCAAGAAATCCGCAACAGCGCCATAACTCAGCTCCTAGTACACAGAAATTTTTGAAACAAGAAATATTAATACCAATTCATGTGCGTAACCATGTGGTGATGCTTCTGAAATCAGGGGCGTCTCGGGAATACCTCTACGGGAAGCAACTTCAAAGTTTTAAAAGGCAACAGGGGTTGATTTTGCACCCATTGAAACAACCATAAATTTTCAGCAACTTTTAGATGAAACACTTTTCAATAGCTGATACGGTTTGGCAGCTAGAAGACCTAATTGGTGGTCAAAATTAACATGATGTAGGAGGTTTTCGGTGCTTTTGTATGCTGTCACTAAAAACAATAGCTAATAAAGGTTCCAAGCTAAAGTAAAATACTAAATGGGATATGCGGAATCAAAGGGTGAAACTTCCCAAAACAGGGGCCTCCCGAGAATACTGTTACTTCGAAATTTATATAGAAACAATGGCTTAGTTTACTTTCTTTGAAACAAACGTGAAATTTTGAACAAATTTTAGAGGATATATTTTTAAAAGTCTTCAGTTACAAGAGCTACTTTTTAAGTTAGCTCTTAACCTACCAATTAACTCTTGTAATTACCAAACGTTACGAGATATTAAACAATGTTTCAACTGAAAGTTGTTCAAAATCTCATGATTGTTTCAAAGAAAGCAAAAATCAAATACTTTTTCTATTTAAAGTTTTGAAGCTGTTCCCCCGTAACAATATTCCAGGTACGCCCCTGTTTTAGAAAATTTCAATATTTGATTCCGCATATCACTTTAGTTTGGAACTTTTATTTACTTTAAAAGCAAATACTTTTGAGTTACAGCATCCGAAAAGTCCCGAAACCCTTCTACAGCATGATAATTTTGACCACCAGTTAGGTCTTGTGGGTGCCAAACTGTAAGAGCTATAGAAAAAAAAATCTCTAAGAGATGTTCAAAATTAAGCGATTGTTTCAATGGGAGCAAAATCAACCCCTCTTGCCATTTAAAATTTTCAAGTTGTCCCCCGTAGAGGTATTCTCGAGACGCTCCTGATTTCAGAAGCATCACCACGTGATTCCGCACATGCACTTTCATATAAACGTTGTTTGTTCCAAAGGTTTCTGTGCACTAGGAGATGAGTTATGGCCCTGTTACGGATTTCGTGAAATACCTTGTATATGTATACTAGATCACCTGGGTGATCTCATATCTGACCGGAGATTTATTACCTCACCATTGGTAAAGATATGAGCCAAACACAAACTTGGGTAACACCAAAGAATAGAACTTTTGTGATCCTCAATGGTTCTTCTTGTGACCTCAATAAACGTAAAACATTATAAAGTATATTAAGTAATAAAATGCAAGCTATTGAAGAAATTATTTTAAAAAATCTCTTAAGCTTTTCTAAATGTTGTCTTGTAACTACGCGTTGAACAACTTACATGGGAATCAACGTCCTTTCATGTTTAGAAGAGTGGAATGAGGACGGTCTAATAAAATACTTCTAATGAATATTCGGTGCTTAATCTAGTGACAAACTTTAGAATTTATAGCTTCCACGAACACTGTCAGAGTATGTAAGAGGTATTTTCCTGATTGACATTAAGATCGTGTGACAAACAGATGACAAACTGCGTAATGCTAAGTCGTCAAATAACCTTGGAAACTTTATGTAAGGAAACTACAAGAATGCCCCATTAAGTTCACGATTATAATTCCTCCAATTGCATGTGCTACAATATTTCGTGTGCGAAGTGCTACAATAATACATGATTCTTTGTTAATGTAGGTGTTAGTTTTGTAGCGAATATTTCGTAAATGTACAGCACAGACAGGGAAAAGCAATAAAAAAGACAAATTGTATTAGAATTACAACCATAGATTAAGGAAACAACCTTCAATGGGTTTCGGTGAGTAGTGCAGTACCCTCTGCGGATATGCAAGTCACAATTATCGTTCGTAAAATTATAAGATAACTGATATCTAAATTATAAAAGTAAATAAATACGGTATGCTATAAAATATTTTGTTAGATAAAATGCTAAACATACCTCATCATGTGTCTCAAAGATTTCACTGCCGTGTTCCTCCTTCACTATAATTAATTCTGGCATGGCTTGTGATTTTTCTAGTTGTCTATTATCATTTGAATCCATGTTGGGATTTATTCATCCACTTTAAAAGTCAGTATTTATATTTCACGTTTTCGTATCACAACTTCCAAAGTCATAAATAATTATCGTATCTGGCGATTGCTTCTCCAAAAACGAAGATCTCTAAAAAAAAGTTATTTAATGTTATTGCATGTTAGTTGTAAGTATACGGTGCATAATTATTAACAAAGAAGGTCTGGTGAACATAAAATGCTATGTACTTTTATTCCTGCACCAAAGTAACCCATGCGATTAGATACGAGAAGTTCACAACATGTTTATTTCACTCGTTATAAAATATTAACAATTTTAAATAAACCAAAGAGCAATCTCCAAATTTGAATATTTTTATCAAGGTATTGAACGTTCTTATTTAACTATAAAATAGACAAATGTTATTTCCCATTCAACGGTTAAACTTCAAGAGTTCTAAAAATCTTATGTGCTCTACTTACACACATCGGAAACTATGTATTTCTAAAGAGCTATACTCACTTTCCAAATTCCGAAATTGACTCCGTTCTTACAAACATATCTTGTAATAGGTGACCTCAATTATCTTTTGATATGTTGTATAGCTAATTAACCTTCGTCTAAAGAGCCTAAAGTCCTTCTCGGAAAACATCGAGAACTGAGTGTTTTCGGCACTTATATGCATGGAACTATACAAAAGGGGACAGTTTGTCGCGGTTTCTGAACCAGGGGAAAGGAGGTTACCGCAACTACCTTTTGAAATTTTGTAGAGCTAATTAAGCTGCGGCTAAAGAGATTATAATCGTTTCTGGAAAACATCGGGAACAAAGTGTTTTGGCACTTATGCGCATAGAAGTGTATAGCAGGGGACAGGATTAGAAGGGAACTTTCTAAGCTGCATCGAAGAACCCTGTAATCATTGTTGCATGGCATCGCAAAACTGCTCAAGAAGTATTTCAACAATATAAAACTATTTTGGAAATCTTAGGAGAACGGGATGCAACGTTGTAAATCGCGAAAATAATCAAACAATTGTTGCCATAACATTTGTTTCAAGTGCAAGTTCTTAAATACGCGAACAAAGTCATGTGTGTGTAAAAATGTATGCTTCATTGCCAAGAGCCACTTGAAGTCTTCAGAGTTTGTTTCTTACAGAGGAAATTATATGCAGCTGAAATTTCTTGCAGAGGTGGCTATCCTATAATTACCAAGAAAGCTAATTGAAACATACCAGACTTTGAAATTTTTATTTATGGCTTTTAGGCATCTAAAGCTCAGGCCGGGATACGGGAGCAGAAAGGATTAGGGAAGGTTTCGGCCAGGGCCTATGCTGAAGGTGCCATACCGACATTTACCTGGTGTGACTGAGGAAAACCTCAATTATCAGGATGGTCAGCAGCTTGGGTCGAAGCCACGACCTCCCGAATATACTAGTCTTTAATCTAATATATATATATATCACTCAAACACACGATCACGGTTATTTTTAGTTTGTCTCGAATATGGGGCTAATTGTCCCTGACTCGATGATTAATTTATTGTGTCTCAGAAGTTGCAGACGGACTTAGTGTGTAATTGATATCTGGATTGTAGTGCCGCAATTTGCTATTGTTCCACCTACTTCATATATTTTGCACAATCTATTCAATTAATATGAGACGACATTCAGAGCTTTCAGCTTCGATAAATTATATACATACATTAGAGTATATATATTTCTTAATTCTTGTCATCCGACCCTTTATCTCAAATCATCTCTGGATAATGAACGTAACGCAGGTCAATAACATTGTACTATCTTACAGAGGAGTGTCACGATATGTTATCGCTGAAATCCGAATCAAACATAAAGCACTTGATAGAGCATGGTGATATGAAGAATACAAAAATTTAAGGTGCGATGGACAAAAGAGGAGCAGAGCTAGGGGGGCGAAACCTCGAAATTTACATAAGTTAAATAAAGGATATATCCACGGTGATTCAGAATAAAGGACGCTACTTTCGGGAGGTGATTCCTGACATCAAAAGAAGTAAAATAGTTTCTATGAACGTGGGTGAAATTCCGCTACGTTTCGGAGGTACAGTGTTTCCAAATTTTAGCCCAAAGTCGACACCTAGCAACGGGAAGAAATGAATAATTCTCAATAAGTCAGAAAAGACTCATTGAATGAAACTTACGATTGCAGAAATTTGTTTCTATCAACACGGTGGACATCAGCAGTGAAGAACCGATGTCGTCTATGCTCGATCCGAACGAAAATCTATTCCTCGATCTACTATAAAATATTTTGAACAATTATCAGTTACATGAGCAATGGAGCAATATAACTTTAGATTTATTCATAGAAATACATTCAAATTTTGAACAGCGTGTACAATATTCACTAGCATAAATTAAGTTGCATAACCACGATTTGTGTTTCTCTAACATCCAGTTTCTTGAAACCCATTTAAGGCGCCATTCATATATATTTTCTTTATAAAAAGTATTCAGAAAGTATTGTATTTTCATATGAAAATTATTTTCTTGGATAATAAAGTAATAACTTAATAAGTTATTAGTAGCTTTCATATACTCTTCGCCCTGTAACTTTTCAGACTTCGAATTGGTTTTCATATTTGTAAGAAAGTAATTTCTTTTAGAAAAACGCGGCAATTCTTAACTTTTTGTAAAATATATATTTGAAAAATGACGATTAGCAATGGTTTTAAGATCGAGCAAGAAACATGAGATATCCGTTGCATTAGATTGTCCCATCGACATTGCCTGCAAGCTGGAATCAATTGAATACACATTTAAGGAACACAATTTTGTTTCTGGGAGTCATAACAGAGATTTTATTATTCTAAATGTTTATTTTACCAAAAATTAACATTTTAAGAGAGTTCCTCGCTCCAACCCCCACATTTTAAACATTTTTCAAAATATCTCAAAAGCTAAGAATACTATCAAAAATGTCAGTTCATAGCGCACTAGAACTTACAAATTACTATGAAATACAATGGACAGCGATCTCGAAATCTTGTCGATTGATGAGTGCTGAGACTTCAATTAAATAATGACGTCATAATCTTTAAAAACGTATCACTCATCAATGGACAAGATCTCGAGATCCCTGGCCATTGTATTTCATAGTAATTTGTAAGATCTAGTGCCCTATGAACTTACATTTTTTATAGTATTCTTAGCTTTTGAAATATTTTGAAAAATGGTTAAAAATGGGGATTGGAGCGAGGAGCCCTCTTAACTATTGATTAATGTTAGCTGCCTCGAAATAGCAAAACAGCGGGTTTTTTTTTCAAAGCAGCAGGAATTTAAAAATACTGCTTTTCCTATGTTTTCTCGGTGTTTTTTCCTTTCCTAGTTTTTCCTAGATTTTTCAGTTTCATAAAACACTAATTCTGTCACTAATTGTCTCAGTATTCCAGAAAATAAAATACATTTCTGTCTCTTTTTTATTGTATAATGAATTACTATCACTTTATTATTGTGAAACAAAATGCCAATCGGATCTTTGTTATATACTCACCTATATGTACACTAGTTCATATGCTCAACCCAGAATCCAGAGCAGAGAGGCAAGAAACATAGAGCCCACAAATCTCCGTTACAAATTTACAAATCGTTGAAAAGTTGTAAGAGTCTTCAAATACATTACATTCGCTAAATTATTAACTAAAGTTGATGAAAACTATAAAATTTGCTAAGTAATTAACATTCGTGATGATATATCAAAAAGAACGTGAATAAAACCTGGTTTTTGCCTCATGAAAAAAAAAATCGTTTTCTCCCAGCCTGTACATCACTAGTTAGACAAATTGATTTTATGTCACTGTGAATATAATAGTACTACATGGTATTTAAAATTATAATGTATTACTAGGAGTAAGTCTGAAGATACAACATTGCTCCATTGCTCATTGTTTATTTGATAATTTCCAAATGTTTTATTTAAAGTATTATGATCAAGGAAATATATTTTGAAATATAATAATAGCTTAACGACAATAAAATTTATTATTATTATTATTATTATAATATTTAATTTAAAGTATTATGATCAAGGAATATATTTTGAATATGAAACTCCATTTTCTTTATTGTATTCTGTAATTCTGTTCATTGCCCCAGTATTGTACAAAATAAAAAGAAATCCTATTTCTTTACTATTGTAAAATAAATTGCTACTGCTTTATCATTGTGTAATAAAATCTCAACAAGACTTTGTAATACACTCACCTACATTTTGTTAGCACATATTGTAAGAATACAGAGAGGCATAAAACATAAGAAGTGAGTTCCACAAATCCTTGTTAAGAATTTACGAATTGTTAAGAAGTTATAAGTACTTTGAAATGCATTACATTCGTTAAATTATTAACTAAAGTTAGGGAAAAACACAAAATGTCTCCTAAGTAGTGAATAATCGTGATGATATACCAAAAAAGACAATTTCCTTAATAAGACCAGTGTTTGTTTTGTTTTGTGGCCTCATGAAAAAATATCCCATTTTTTAAAAAATCCTATTTTTCGCCCGTCCTGTACATCACTACCGAAGGTACACTGTTAAAGAAGTATATTTTTATATGGGTTTATTTCTAGGTAAACAAGGTCTATTATGCTATCAATGATTATAGAGCGCTGACTCATTATGAAATAATTTATGTGATGTTAAGTATACACAATTTAAAAATTAATTATGTCCTGTCTCATGTATAGATTAGTGTTTTAAAGGTCAGGAGAAAACGGGATTTTTTTCATGAGCCAAAAAAAGGGTTCCATTGACTTTTTTTTTTTGCGTTTTCATCATGGATATTCAGCTACTTAGCAGATAGTATTAGATTTTAAAAAACCGGAAAAATTGAACGCCGGAAAAATACAGGAAAAAACGTCTTTCTTTTCAATTTTTCGTGCTACTTTGGAAAAGAACTGCTTTTTTACTATTACGGGGTCCCTGACAACATTTTATGATCAATGAATTAGTTCAAATGTTAGTTCATGTTCAAAACATATATTTAGAAAAAATCGCAATGGGACTGCCTCTGACAGAGTTTTGAAGCATTAGATACGTTTTCTAGGTCTGAGCCAACGATACCTAAGGGCAAAATTGAGCAGAACTTTTCTCTCGTGTAAGAGGGTGCTAATGAGATACATTGCATTCCTAATGTAAATTGAGTTTTTTGTACATTTTTTAACGTAAGAACAATTAATTGTATTAAACCTAAAGAACAAATGCATTAGGTGTGTTAAGTAGTGAATATAAGGTGATGAAAAGGCAAAAAAAAAAAAAAAAGATTTCGTCAATAAAGCCAGTTTTTTTTTGCCTCCGAAAAAAAATCCTGTTGTTTTCTTTTTCGAAAATTTCCGATTTTTTCCCGGCCTTTAAACCACTAGTAGATATATTGTTTTGTTTTTTCAACTTTAGCTATCAATTTGCGAAGGAATTTCAAGACTTGAAACTTTTTAACGATTCGTAATTTTTTAACACTATGTTTTTTGCCTCTCTGCTCTGGATTCTGATCATATGAGCTAATGTAAATATGAGAGAGTATATAACAAATATCCGGTTAGCATTCCATTACACAATAATAATAAAGTGTTAATTTATTTTGCAATAGTAAATTTTGCAATAATTTATTTTGCGAATGTATTTTATTTACTGGAATACTGGGGCAATGGACAGAATACAACAAATAAAATGTAGTTTCATACACAAAAAATATTCCCTGATAATAAAACTCTAAATTAAATATTTCGAACAATTATCAATTATATAATGATCAATAGCGCATACAAATCTTTTTAGACTTACTCATGCATGGTAATACACTCTAATTTTAAATAGCATGTATAATATTCAGAGTAGCATAAATAAATTGCTTAACCATGACTCGCGTTTCTAAAACACCAAGTTCTTTGAAATCCATTTCAGGTGAAATTCTTATCTTTTATATCCATACATAAGAGATCCAAAAATATTCAAAAAGCATTGTATTTAAATATGAAAAGAATTTTCGTGGATTATAAAGTAAAAACTTACAAAATAAGTTAATGTATGAAACCCCCAACTTCGCTCTGAAACTGTTGAGAGTTCGAACGGGCTAATAAAGCATTTACTTTCGTAAAGCACGTCTATTCCTGGCTTTTACTAAAATATATATTTGAAAAGTATTCGATAAGCCATGTTATTAAGACGGAACCAGAAACATAAATTTTCCGCTGTATTAGATTGTCCCATACAATGCAATAGATGACATTGGGTGCAAGCTGAAATCGATTGAATAACAGTTATGGAACACAATATTATTTCTGTGAGTCCCAATACAGATTTTATTCTAAATGTTTATTTGTAGCAGAATACTAACATGTTTACTATTTATTAATGATCAAATAATGTTAGCTGCCCCGAAATGCCAAAAAAAAAAAAGCTCCATTTTCAAAGTAGCACGAAAAATTGAAAAAAAAAATGTTCCTTTTTTCGGCGTTCAATTTTTAAAGCAACTAGTATATAGATTTTGACGAGTCTTAACATCTATCACCTGTATGTTCGACATAGACGAATAAATTGCTATTCGATTCTATTCTTTAAATGTGACCAATGAAGGTTTTTCTTCTTAAGTTAAACAGAATTATTTATTTACCTTGGCGCCTAGGTAATGGAATTCGGAATATATATAAAACAGTTCAACATTCAATTAGACCTGACAAAGATAAGAGGCTTCCCTGTATCGGGATGGGCGTAAGACATAGTGGTTACAGCCCATAAATTAATTTTATCTTCTCTTAGTTAACATTCAACTCAGAACCAGAAAAGTCCGCTTCCGTCGTTTTAAAAAACAAAACCTATGCACCCTTGTACAGATGCACCCTTGTAAAGATGCATCCTTAGTAAAATGTGTTTTCTCTTCGAGAAAATATTAAGTGAGATTACATAAGAATAAAGAAACGTATTTTTTAAATACGTAAACGAAAAACGCATCCAGGAAAATCAATTAGCTGAAAAGGAAACAAGATCAAAACGTAAATTTATATTTCTTACCGTATCAGGGCTGATTGCAAGATATGTAGTGTCTAGGAATTCCTAGGAACACGTATGGTTCCCAACTGTCCCGGTTTCGGCGGGATTAACCAGGAATTCTACGTCTTGTCCTGCAGGAAATTTTTTTGTTCACCGGGACGGTTAAAATACCGGGATTCAATATTCCGTTTCTTGAATAATGAATAATAATGAATAATGCGTTACGATTACAAAAAAAAATGTAAGTTTGCAATCCTTTTCTTCACTGCACTGAAAATACTTTAAGAACAAGACATTCTAAAAAAAATGTTGCCTTGTTTTGATGTTTTTAGATCGGTACTTAACGTTAGCGGGATTTTTTTAAAAAAGAACGGAAAAATTGAACGCCGGAAAAAAATCGTGAAAAAACTTTTTTTTTAATTTTCGTGCTACTTTGGAAAAGAACGTTTTTTTTTATATTACGGGTTCCTTGACAACATTTTATGATCAGTGAATTAGTTAAACTGTTAATTTATGTTCAAATCAAAAAAAAATCTGCAATCGGACTGCCTCTGACGAAGTTTTGATGATTTGTTTTCTCGGTCTGAACAAAAGATGCCTAAGGAACATAAGTGAAAACTTTTTTCTCATGTACAAGGGTGCTAATGAGATATATTGTATTTCTAACGTAAATTGAGAGCTTTTTGTACATTTTTTTTAACGTAAGAACATTTAATTGTACTAAACCTAAACAACAATAGCATTAGATGCGATAATTAATTAATATTTGTAATGAAAAGACAAAAAAAAAAAAAAAGGATTTCGTCAATAAAACCAGGGTTCGCCTCGTGGAAACAAAATTTCGTTTGTTTTTTATTCGAAAATTTACGGTTTTTTCCCCCGGCCTTTAAAAAGCTACTTACAGTTATAGAACCAAAATTTGGATACTTTTATCTATTCCAGGATTATTATGTACGACGCTGAACATTAGTGTTTTCGAGTGGAATATGCCATAACTAAAAGTATTTGTTGTTGTTGTTGTGATGATGGTACTTTTGCGAAATTTACTTTTTCATAAAAGTATGTGTGTGCAGTTATATAAAAATGGAAATCACAAACCTGAAAGTTATAGAATATAAATATATAGGGGGGTCTATTAATAGAAATACAATTGATTATGTAATATTTATAATTCTAGCTTTATTACAGGCCTACTTAAGGTTTTTATCTTTACAAATTTCTCTGGTAACAGGTATGTTCCTCGCTTCTTAAGTCACCCCCAGACAAAAAAAAAGTATGCACAGGTCTATCGGCAAATATTTGTCCTGGAATGGGTTAACCCATAGTTGAGAAGGAACACGTAGTCATGAAATTTTACTTAAGAAACCAAGTAACACAAGGAAAGGAAAACCAACGAATTTGATCAATACTATAACCACTTACTTACTTTATGAACCTGTATATCTGTCATTATAGACTTTATAAATCTGTCATTCGCATCAGCCAGTCAGCAACCGTAGATGTGAAGGGGATATTTAGAAAACCTCATCCTTGGCAGTTATGCAACCCTACACAACATACAAAATATCTTTCAGGATTCTCCCTGTAATTTTAGACCAGCGCAATTATGAAAGGATGCATAGATTATAGATGTTCATGAATAGATTATATCCTTGTAGTTTGCTTAGTTCAGTTACAATTCTAATATAAATTTAGCCATATTTCAAATTTGAAGTTGGATTTTCTGAAGAACGAAAAGTTTCTCGACCAGTAGAAAAATTTACTTATTGCGCTTACTTTGATGACATTTATATTCTAAAACTGTCAGTTCGTTCAGTCAGTCACATATCAAAATGTATTTCAATTTACCAAAGATATAATTTTTCGCTTCAGAGTATAAAATATCATCTCTGGCATAAATGTGAGTGCAGGTTGAACAAAATCTAAATCACTTCTAAAAAGTTTGGAAATCTGATATTGGTTTGAATATGATATTTTGCTTAGTTTCGCTTTAGAAAGTTTCTATTAGTGTAGAAATTTTATACACGAAGGAAAATTGAAATTCTTCTTATTTTGGGAGTCATTTTCTCGTATTCAGTATCTTCAAAGATTAACGAAACCTCAGTTTTTTCATTATCACTATCATTTTTGTTTGTTTATTTTGTAGGTATTGGATATTCTAGACCTATACTATTTTTTCATACAGCTCAGTGACGTATCCAGGCCGAGAGTTCAGAGGTTGAGGACCTCTCCCAAATTCCGATATCTTTGTAAACTTAGCTTAATTTTAGGTGTAATTATATATATATTATCTAATTTTATATCCAGATTCTTTTTGAAACGTGAACAAATTTCCGAACTCAGAAAAAAATCTGAATGCATGCCTGAAACAGCTTGTCTTATACTGTAATTGGCTCTCATTTTCTGGATTTTTGTACATATTTCCATAGATTCTTTCGTACTCCGATTTACTGTAACTCGTTTTGTCTTCCTTCTGACAGTTTTCTTTGGTTCTTTTAACCTTTACAACAGTATTTTAGCCTTTATTCACAACTTCTCCTAAGTTAAGATGTTCTTTTTGTAAGAATCTGTATAGCGGTTAATCGTAGGGAAATTCTAATTTAATCGAATAAAAGTAGGCAAGATATTAGAAACACATTAAATTCATTACACGCGTTTAGTCTGAACTTGTGACATGGTTCGTTAAAGAAATCTGAACATTTTCTTCAAACACAAATTAGGTTAATTATTTAAAATCATGAATTATACTTTTATATCCGTTTTCTCATATTTAGTAATTTCTTTATGTTATAAGTCTGCTTTCCGTAGACTATTTTCAAGTGCGGACCAGTTTTATTAGTTTGTGTGCAGTCCTCGAGGACCATCTGTGGTCTGCGGACCACAGTTTGTGGAACCCTGCTATAGGTGATATATTTACACCCTTCATAATGCCAAAAAAGCGCTCTCCGTAAGCAGATATAAAAACAAACTAAGGGACATTAGAATCACTCCTAAGAGGTAGGAGGCTCCCAGGAGCATACCATTTCAATGCTCTTGGAGTGATTCATAAACATGACCCTAAGTGTTCCAATGGTTCGTAAATAGTTCAGTGCCAGTTGAATATGAATTGTCTTAAATACTTCTACATTGAGTTATTGAGTTGTACAATGTACTTAAATTGCAGCAGCGTACTGTCACATTAGGGTAACTCGGGGAAATATGAGCACGTGGGGAATACGAGCCAAGTTAAGCTTCAAGGCAAATATCTCGGAATCTAATTGGTGGAAAAGTGAGATATTGAGTTTGAAACATTAGATGAATTTCATTTGTGTAGCTGAATGACGCTTGTTTTGCTCTGTGTATTTTGCAGTGAAACACTGGATTTAGATCGTAAATGCTATTCCATTTCTGTGCTTAAAATATTGCTGATCTTATTTTGGGGGTGCAGTAAATAAGAATTAGTGAGAAAACTGCCAAAACCATGGGAAAGTTACTTATGCCTCTTCATAAGCACACCAAGAACTGTACATCGGAATGCCGATCATTATCGATTTCAGCACATGCTCACAGTTTAGTCAACCTACAATAAATATTAGTAACGGGGGAATATGGGCAATTGCATTCGGGGTAAAATCGTCCCAGTAATTTATGTTCGGAGTACATTGATCCTTAAAGACTACCTACCTACCTACATAGCGCTGTAGCCCTAGTGGGCTTTGGCCTCCTTCAGTCTTCGCCTCCACTCGTCCCTGTCAATTGTTGCTTTTCTCCATCCCCAGAAAATGTTGAGTATCTGCGCGCAACGTCTTTATTCCCATCTTACTCTTGGTTTTCCTACTGGTCTTGTTTTGTGTTCTAGTTGTGATAGAAGGGCTTGTAATGCTCCTGGTTTGTCTAGTGTTCCATGTTCCGAAAACGAATTCCATTTTATAATTCCAAGATCTATTCCTTTTGATCTGTCCTATCCGAGGCTTCACTGAAGAGTGAGATTGTTAGTCTCACGCTCAACTCCCGAACTTGGAGGACCGGGATTTTTCTGTCTGGGTTGTCTCCCTTAGCCGAATTGTCCGCGACTGCTTATTCGTTGGGTTTCCCCGCTTATTTCACAGCTAACACTCATATCTGGAGATTGTTCCACTATCCGCAACCCGTGGACGCGCCCGATCGCAGACGGCGCTGCATGGTACCAACTGACCCGGGTATTTTATATACGGATATACCGATTGTTCAAAAATATGTACTTCAAATTACACCAGTTGATTTTACGTCTAAAGTTAAGATAATAATGTATTTTATGGGCGGTAACAGCACTATGGCTTACGCCTGTCCGATTATGTCTAAAGTGTGGTAGTTTTTTTTTCTGATTTGTGAATACAAAACCAGCACTACAGTTTTAGCAGTAAACTATTCATATTTTAAAGTAGTGTGTTTTTAAACTAGAATGTACTATCACTAAAATTATTTAAATGTAATAATGACCTACGATTAGTCAAATATAATTGAAATAGAACTATTGAAGTTTATTTTTCTTTCTTCAAGAAATAACAAATTCTTGGACTTTGTATTTTTTCTGTGCCTTTCAGTTCCATTTCTGTACCATGGGCATATGTTCCGTTATAAGTCACTGTTGTCTATATTAATAGTTGTCCTAAAAGTTACAGTTATCCTAATGTGGTAAAAAAAAATTATACTAAAACTGTTTCTCCGTTTCTGCAGATTCACTTGTTGAAAATATTATGTAGCGTGTAGTATGAGAGTGTAATATCAGAAGATGAGCCACATATTATCGAAAATATTTTGTACTGTGTGGAGTGTAGTGACATACTGTTCGTTTGTTAAACTGTAATACACTTTTGATTTGATTTCCATACTATTGTATGACAGGCCCATTTTTTTCGAAATGCTGCTCATATTACCCCTATTATTCGGAGTAATATGGGCCAATTCAGGCTTCATAAACATTGATTATTGATCCTCACTATGATAAGTGACAGCCGGGAATGGAAGTTAAAATATTAGCAAAGTTTTATTTTCACTACGCTTCTTGCGCATAGCTTTATATACGTATTGTTTAGAACCAGATTTATCCTTATGTGGTTCATATTCCCCTGAGCTACCATATGTCTTGAACATTTTAAAAATTTCCCAGCAACCTGCTATCACCATAATATTCTTATCAAAATATGAACTCATAATTAACACCAAAATTTATCATATTTGATAAAACTATTTTCGTTAAATCCCGACCCTTTTTTTACAACTCCCCTTCCAACAACATGTTAGGGAAAGATCTGAACGTTGTTACCGAGGCAGGTGAACAAACTTATTTTTTAAAAGATTTTACATACTCATTATTGACGTAGCTACCAACAATGGAGAGCTTTCCCATATTGGTCATATTTAGAGTGTCATTCGCTAATACAGAAAAAACATCTGCATATTCAGGTAACAAATTCCTTAATCGAAAATTGATTGCAAATTTCAATCATTAGATTTTCTCTCTTATCTCCTTATAGCCCAACGCGGTAGTCGCGTGGTCTTAGACACTAGATCGCAGACTCCTCAAGATCGCGGGTTCGAATAAATGTCAGCAAGCATTGCACTCACATAATTGTGACAGACCAAAGTCAAAAGCTACTGTCATACTCGATAGAAAGTAAGTTTTTCCACCAGCTCATCTTCTCCCCGTATGACGTGAAAGGTCATATTAGATCTTACATTGGCTCTGTATCTTGGAATAGCACCAAAGTTTCTCAGTTTGTTAAATTTCTAGTCTTTATTCATATATCATATAACCATGTTTCATTCATATATATTGCCTATTAAAGTTATTTCTTCTTTAGGTACAAAATAACTGCTTCAACCATAGGTGCGAAACGATTTTCCTCCGATCTACCGTCGTTGACACTAACAGTTACAGGAATTCCTGTATTTTTTATTACTCTCTTGAAATCATCTTTTTTTTAACCTGCGCTATCGATATGATTGTCACAGAAATCTATTGTCTAAACGATGGTCTGCTTTTTCAAATTCTTGAATTTTTTTTTTACTGGTTGTCCTGATGGTTATTTACCACTTTCACCTAACTGTTAAACTACAACGCGAAATGTTCAATAGATCCTTTATCTATTTAGAATAAACAAACAATTATATCGGGACGAACATAAGCCATAGTACTGTTACCGTCCTTATAATTAATTATATTTTTTAACTAACAATTATACGCTTTGAAACATAACTTAATTCTATTTCTCGCGGAAAACTATTTCTTCCCAAGGTCATATAGAGAAAGTCAAGGGGGGGATATCCCCCCTTACCTGCTGTGACGAACATTTTGTGGTTTCGTTGCACTTTTATCCCAACAATTCTGTTCTGGTAATTTTTTTGTGTTTTAGTGATTTTTGAAAATATTGTCGAGCAATAGGTTACTGATTGTTTGACAGAGCCACCTGACGGCAAAATTTGTAACTACAGGTTTGATGGCGATGTGAGAGACAATGAGGTTCTCATAATTACCTGTGAGACAGTAGGGAAAGGTGTGTGTTTAATTTCTTACTGAATATATATTACATTGCATATTGAGTGATCGTAGCCTATTTGAAGTTCGATTTAGGAATTGTGTTCCTACTTTCCATATTTGTGGAATGACTTCTTCCACCTTCTCTTTCAACCGAATAACTAACTCATGTTTTATTTTTACAATGACATTCCAGTGACCTTGAATTGTTATTTCTCTGTTCTTTACCGTGAAATTGAATTTAGACATTGACTTATTCTCATTCTCCTGTAGCATTAGCGAATTCTTTATGGAAGCTAACCTAAAATTAAAACTGCTTTCAAATACCAGAACCATAATAGTACAATGCAGATAGATTTGTTCCTTATGTTAGAATTGAATTGATTTTATGTATGGCCTTAAGCATCTATGGGTCAGGACAGGATAGCATAGCCTGACCCGTATGTGACCCTGTCCTACACTTGACCCAGAGATCCGTTTCAGCCCTGGTAGGGAAAACGATTCGGGAAGGAGGCGACCAGGGCCGGAGTTGAAGGTACCATTCTGGCATTTGCCAAACATTATACGCCGAGACAAAAGTCCGAAACATTTTGATCGCTGAAAATCACCTTTTCTTAATAACTCGAAAACGCATAAAACATCATAGAAAGCGAGATTGTTCAACGTTAAAAACAAACATTTTTAGTTCTTTATAAGTTTTTTGTGTGGGCGGGGAGCATAAAAATAAAGTCGCCATTTTGAATTACATGGCAGTACACATGCCGTATCGACTGAGTCACGGATGATTAAAGGCTCTCAATCAATTTAATTCATCATTCAGATATATGACGAGTTTAAAGTTTAGCTGGGCCATATCCAATAATTGTATAAATTTGCGTCCATAATTATACAATGTAAATTCAGAGCAATCGGTACGTTCTTTCCTTCCTGTTTCTCGATTTCAATGTATTTTCAATTTGCTTCCGAACGAGCATTATTATCATTAACGACGTCTCGTTCTTCCCAATGGCCTCTTTCCCTCGGACTTGCCAACCACAATAGAATATAATCTTCATTTTTCCTTCATCCGAGCTACATGGCCTGGCCATCTTAACCGTCGTAATTTCGTTATTTGAATTTAAACATCTGTTTAAGACTTTGAGACAACTTCGGCTCAGGCGGATGAACCATGATGGGAGAATTGCTGGAATGAAGAAAGTGGGAATTACCACAAAGTCCACATGGCATGATCCGGGATTGAACTGGGGATCCCACGCACCTATAGTGAACGCTCTACCACTGAGCAACCGCGGCCCGATTTCATTATTCTTATAATGAAATACTAATACTAATATGAAATACTAATATTCTTATAATGAAATGCAAAATGAATAACTGTACATACTGCATAATATTTATCCGAGATAGATAGAGAGAGCCCCTTCTCTCTCTCTCCCTCCCTCCTCTCTCTCTTTCTTTGTCTCTCTCTCCCTCTCTCTCCTCTCTCTCTTTCTCTTTCTTTCTTTCTTTCCTTCTTTCTCTCCCTTTCTTTCTTTCTTTTCTTCTCCTTCTCTCCCCCTCCCTCCCCCTCTCTCTCACACATCTCTCTCTCCCTCTTCATTCTCTCAGAGAGAGAGAGAAAGCAGGTAGAGACCTCTCTCTCTATCTTTCTCTCTCTCTCTCTTTCTTTCTTTCTCTCTCTATCCCTCTCTCTCCTCTCCTTTCATTTCCCTTCTTTTCTTCTCTCTTTCCATTTCCTTCTTCCTTCTCTTTCCATTTCCTTCTTCCTTCTCTTCCCCCTCTCTTCCTTTCACCCTAAACCCCGGGAGGAGAAGAGAAGAGAAGAGGAAAGAGATTTTCTCTCTCTTCTTCTTCTTCTCTCTCTCTCTCTCTCTCTCTTTCTTTTCTTTTTTCTAAAAAGAAGAGAGAGACTTCTTCTTCTATCTCCCCTTTTGGGGGGGAACTCCCTCTCTCTCTCTTTTTCATGCAGTATGTAC
Organism: Lepisma saccharinum; assembly: GCA_022664845.1. Lineage (NCBI taxonomy): Eukaryota > Metazoa > Arthropoda > Insecta > Zygentoma > Lepismatidae > Lepisma > Lepisma saccharinum. The sequence continues at coordinate 43,728 of JAGDQP010011088.1, forward strand.
AGTTATTCATTTTGCATTCTCCGGTCATCTGTCCCGTTTTGTCCCGTATATCTTTCTCAAAACCTTATTTTCAAACACACGCAATTTATGTTCAACCGTCAAGGTGAAATAATAATTTTAATAAATAAATATAGATAATTACAGTTCTCGACTGAAGGTGCTGCCGGCCGGGTGGAAGAGCGGTCTGCGGCGGTAGGCCATTGGCTCGAAGGTCCCGGGTCCGAGTCCCGGAAGGGGCATGGGTGAGGATTTTAACAGCTAAAGGCGAATCGTGACGGGCCGAAGTCCAAAGTTGCTAGACTAGACCATATAAAAATAAAGTTTACCGAACAGTTCTACTGAAGGTGCTATTACACTATCATCTTTGTTGATCAGCTTCCTCGCCTGAGGTTCCTCGACGAACAAGGTCAACAGTGTAATAGCTAGTTTACACTCATCGAGGAAGCTGATCAACAAGCCTCGATAGTGTAATAGCGCCCTTAGTAAACAGCTGTCGTTCAAATATTACGTCAGCATCCAGAGGGGTATGTCAGATTCGCTTATTTTTGCTGGACGTCCATGTGTTCGGGACAGGGCATCTGGTTAAGTTTGCTTACTCATGGGAGGGAGGAGGGTCTAAATTACTAAAAATGTACTAACGTAATATTTGAATGAACCCACAGCATTTGTTTGTGAACATTACTTTCCATTTAGTTTAAAGGGTGATGTGGAAACACTTAACTCTTACCCCCCATGGTCACACTCGCTAACTTCGAGTATACCAATAGACATAACAATGTAGGAAAAATTATCTATCAACAGATAGCGATAGCAACCTCAAAGCAGACAACGCACCCTACTTCAAATACAGCTTCAGCGAAATCTTCGAGAACGATAGATGCAAATTATTAGATCGCGTAATAAGACCAGACAAAACAACCATAGTAGACAGACCAGACAGCCTGCTTCTTAATAGAACAAAGAGGATCTTGCAGTAGCAACCCGTGACATAGAAACCAAGTGAGGTACTGAAAGAAGTCATTTCAAAAGGTGTTGGATGTTCTAATTATTTATCTTTCTCATTTATATTAGTAAGTCGTCCGTGCTGGTAACTACAAGGTAAGAATGTCAATTTGTTGGGGAATAGCGATTATGATTTCTATATTGGTACCATCCAGGCATTCAGCTAGCAAGGCTTAGGAGACACCAGGCACGTACCCAGAATTTGGTTTTGGAAGGTGTGCCTGGGCATAAAATGTATGCTATTATCCTGAAGTTATACTATTTTTTCCATAAAACTCTGAATTTTGGGGGTCAGAACCCCCCGGACGCACCCCCTAAATACGTCCCTGGGAGACATTAGAAAACTTCTATCAACAATAGAAAGTTTGCCCGTTGCATAATTTGAGTAGACTTTTTCACCACTAAGATTATTATAACATTGTAAAATGGGATTGGCAGGGTAATAATGAAGCCAGTGCACGCAAGGGCGCCACCCCAGCACTTTCAATGGACATCATGAAGTGGAGCGCTCTACATCTTTGTGTTACGCCTACTTTATTCAAACCTTTCTTTTGCGTAAAAATTTTCTATTTTGTGACAGACTAAATCTGATAGCTTTACACTTAGAAGAACTTATTGTTCGTGGCATTGCTTAGTTAAAAGCTACAACAATTTAAGGAGCTCAATAATTCGTGTTTGCAACTGAAAAATGAAAAACAAAAAGGACATAACAGATGTGCAATTTCTACGGTCTTTTCAGTGTACAAACAAAACTGTACATCCAACACGTGATCTCAGATTTCTATACGTCTAGTGTGATCACTGTGGCAATTTCGCATCTGTGACTATTACTATCTGTACCTTGCAGAGCGTGGATGTCAAGTGACATACGATAGTATGAGCCGATCCTAAAGCCGGTGATTTTTACGTAAGGAAAATGTAAAGAAGTGATAAGAAGAGAAAACCCCACTCTGAGGAAACTAACTCTTAAGTACTAACACACGAAAAAAGAACAAAATCAAAATTGCCGTGCCAATTCATATAGTTTCTACGAATTTATTTTACATGTTCACATTTCGAGTAAGTTATTACTAATTCTCTACGCAACCACGTACCGACTACAATTGCAAACTACAATTTAACAGCACGTCTGAATTTCAGGAACATTTCTAGGGTAAACACGACTGTTTCTTAATATAGTTATAAACCATCAAAAGTAACATGTACCATTTGATAAAAATAGCATTTCTGGCTACCCTGCTTTCCTAGCGAGGGATACGCTTCAAACAGCAGGAGAAGCATGAGCGAAACGTGTTTTTGACACTGAGAGAAAGTTCCAACCTGGATATGAATAGACCGGGTCAGGAATGGTAGAGCTGGTCCGAAACTTGATCTTATTAATCCAATTACAGCATTACTTACAACAGTTGGCAACAAACATAGCGTAGGAAACTAAATAATGGAGTATAAACTAACATTTAAAACACAAAGTTTAACAGCTCCTTCTTTATTTAATCCTGCGTCAATTCTTTTCTGTAATGATACCATAGGAAAGTAATCCAGAATTAATAGAATGTACCAAATATATACTTTAATATTTCCAATCCGTTTCAACTAGGGAAAGACGTGTGGACCCCATGAAGTAATCAACTGTCCTTTTCAAGGACAGTTGATTACTAGACCTCTCGACCACCTAGGCCATTAATATGAGTTTAGATAGATATACACACGCCAACCGTTCCGACAGGTTTTTCCAGTTTTAGGTGGGATGCTATTACCAATACAGGCCTTCGTAACTATCTTCCTCATTCCTTTTCTAGAAGCGTGATATCCGACGGATGTCATCACTCAGACACATAACTTGTTTAAAAACCCTTAGATACTAGTAAATATTTAGATTTTTTAAGAATATAAAATTTGTAAAAATAATTATAACACGTATATACCATGACTCATACAGTTCGTGACTATCAGTGCGTCTTTTGAAAGTGTTTCGCGTCGGTTATAATTGTATGTAAATCCACATTAGCTTGAATTCATCCATTGCTCCACAATCCATTTTGTAGAGTACATTAGTTAATCCCTGATTTTTCAACATGATGTTTGTTAGCTTTCAAAATTACATTGATCATCTTAAATATTTATAGAGTTTATTGATTTAGTTCTGCAACAAAATAATAACGGTTCTACAGAATACAACAATTTAAAAATAATTATTAATATTTTCTATGTTACAACTAATTTTCACCGATCTACCGAGAGTCTGTAGCACAATTGGATTGGCTTATCAATTGGAAGGTTCTGGGAACAATCCTAGAGGCCGTCCAACGTGACAGAATTTTCCATGCCTTTTACTCAACAAACCTGTCAATTTCCGGAATGGTACCGTCAAATTAGGCCCTGTCCTACTTGCTTCTAATATCCTCTACCCTACCCTATCCTATCCGGCTTCAGCCAAACTTGCAGAAAGGCCATAAATACCTTCAAATTCTTATTTTCACCAGTCGAATACTGAATCATGCTTTCAATAATATCCAGAGCCAATATCTTTCTCCAAAAGTAGATAATGTATTACAGTGTAAGTGTTCTGGTATCTACGGTCAACGACCATCACAGGTATGACCTATAAAATACATCGGCATACACAAATTCAGATAAAAAGAGCAGATGAGACGAGAGTGGACATTATCTCTATTATAGGTTTGGTGATCATATTTTCGGTCACAGTTCGGAACAGGTCTTACCGAGATCATCTTTATTTGTGGATCGTTTGAGTGTCAACCAAAGACAAATATATTCAGGCATAAATATATCTCAAAAGTTTACTTTTATTAAAAGCTACTTCCTCCTTGAACATTAAACATAGCACCAATTTAATTTTAATTTCCGGTGCTAAGCTATTATAACTTACTTGCTATGACATTTCTTAAGATGCAAGAACTTCGATTTAAGTTCTTATAACTGAGATATTATTAATTACTTCATCACTGATTATGAACGCTCAAGAGTGACACAAATATAAAATTTACTTCAAATATCCATATTAAGTTAAATTATATCGCACTTTGATGAACGTTGGGACTTTTAATGTCTTCTCCGGTCACAATCCTCAAATTCCGGACTTCCCTAAATACTAATATCAACACATGAGTACAAGTACATCTTGTCTCAAAAACACGATTGAAAGAAACTATCATTTTAGCGCACTTACAAGCAACAGGCAGGAAAGACACACAGAGGGAGAGAGAGTGTGCGTGTGAGTTGGGAGGAAATTAGTTCTTTCGTAAATGAAAATATACAACAATATTTCTGGAGCTTAAGTAAACTCAGTACCGTAGTCCAGTGAAACAGTGTCAGTCTCCTAACTATTCAACCTGGCTAACAGTGGTTCGAACCCTGTTCTTGGTAGTGATACTTTTACAAGGCAAAAGTGAACAAAGTAACTTGTGTTCCTAAACGTAGAATACTAATGAATTTGGAAGAACCACAGCGAATTGCGGCGGTGAGAATGTTACTGTCGTTGCAGGAAAAGAAGATGATGATTAACGAATACCGGTTGGTTACCAATACGAACACGTCATTGATCTGAAGCGTTCACTTTTCTTGTATTCCTTTAACACAGAACAACTGTAACATGTATTCCGCAAGTTCTTGAGAGAGTAATGTGTGGTGCAGTGGTTCCGTCTTGACTTTCCATTCAGGCATCTCGGGTTCGATTCCCACCCAGAGCGCTACTTTTTCACCTAAAATGAAAGCTTTAACTATTTACAGAACTTTATCAGAGAATCTTCTCGGGTTAAAGAGAGAAGGAGCATCACTAGCTAGAGTAAGAAAGTAAACAGTGTGTTTGCATTTTTCCTTTAGGATAATAATAAATCAATCTGGTTCAATGTTTTCATTGATCGTTATCTTTCTCTTCATGAATTCGTCTCTTCCTTTTTTATGTGTGTTTCTCGCTAACTCCATCCCTCTCCCTTACACATTATGTCTCTACGTGAGTATGTGTGTGTCTATTTATTCTATATCTGCGGATTATTATAAACATTAGTTTATTCGTTTCGTGATGAAAATTGCCTTGTATTATCTCAGTCAGGAGAGACGACCGTCCCAGAACCTTGCGATTACTAAGCCAACCCTGTATCAACTGAGCTACGGTCACTTGATCGATCTCGGTGGTGTTGACCCGGCATTAAGAAGCAATATTCCGATTAACAGGGCGACAGGTTTACATATTATACTCGTTGGGTTAGCATCTTATTTATAGCTTGTAGGCACATATGGATAACTTCGGGCTAAGGTTGTGCGAAATGCGGTAAGGAGTCGGCCAGTTCTTAAATTGAAGATACCATCCCGGTACGTGCCTAGTGTGGCTGCGGAAAACAATGAGAATATCTAAGTCAGGGCAGTCAGCCGCTGGTACCGAACCAAGGACCCCCCGAATACGAAACCCACGCTCTATCAAGTAAGGTACGACCGCGCTCGGAACAAAACATACTTGTATTGATGTTTATTACATACACACACACACACACAAATATTTGTCGAGAAAGAGAAAAATCTTAATTTATCTCAGATATTTTTCTTATGATGCTCAAAGATCCATTATCTTATCTATTTCCGTTGAAATATATATATATATATATTGGGAGAGAGAGAGAAATTACATTTACTAGAACTTCGCACGCAACATATTCGTGTATCTTGCTACTAACATCTTTGTAAATGATAAAAGTAAATAACATCTTATCAGAAATTATAAAACATAAATATTGTGCCCCAATTTTAAGAACTGATAGAAACAGATGTTTTCTCTGGTCTTCAGTGTATAACATTAGTGTTCTATGGAATACTCAATTCATTAAGAAAGAAATAATTACTTAGCAACCATAGGTTTCAAAGTTCATTTTCGTTTCTCCATGTTCGGTAAGGATCTTTTCTACTGGACAATTGAAATTACACTTTTCGGTAAACTTCAACTAGTGGCCCACCTAAAATACAAATAGTGTTAGGTTTCCTTTTGGTGTTTGAAATGCTACTTGCTTCCCTTTTTTCATTGTTTGCTACATACTACAAGAAAGCATAAATATCTTTCCAGAAGCCAGGACATGTGGTAATGTTTTCTGTCAAAGAAAAGAGAATTCCAACCCTTGCTCGCTCACTCACACTCTCTCAGAATCACACACCGCCGATTCAACGTTAGTTGGGTGGCCTATCTTGTAGACTTAGAGAAAAATCGTGTATAACAAAGTGATGTGAACATTATTTTGGCCATGATAGTACAATGAACATGCTGCAAAGAAGGAAATATTGATTCACGGATAGACAATATAGGCATAGTTAATGAGTGTGTTTACTCAGAGCAGCTCAAGTCAACGTATGCTAAGTTGATGGATGAAATAAATAGAAAATCCAAATGGCGTGGAGCTCGTTTGGAAGAACACATTTTATTTTCAAAAGAAAACTACCAATGTGTCTCAAGAGTAAAGTTTATAAGCAATGTCTCTTACCTGTGATGATATACGGCTGTGAAACTTGGACATTGAATGCGCAAACGACTCAAAGATAAAGACTCACAGAAAGAATAATGATGAGATGCATGATAAGAACAACTATGGACGACTAATGTTTTACATTGGATTACCAGAGGAAGAAAACGACCGAGAAGACGTCCAAATGCAAGATGGTTAGATGAAATTAGACGTTTTTCAGAAGCTACATTCATGAGGATTGCAGCTGAGCGAGATACGTGCAAAGAAAAGGGAATGCCTTTATCCAGCAGTTAATAGAAAACGGCTGAATATGATAATTATTCCTTAAATTACGCTTCATATGTGCCTTTCCAAGGTAATTAAATAAAAAGTGTACTTAAAAGCTAATACAATGAAATTAACTACATTTATCATGTTTTCATATCCACGTTGAAAACAGCTTGAATTATAAATTATATTTCAACGAATATTTTATTTCTATCATATTGCTTTAATATGACATGTTTTCAATTTCCCTTTTCTGCTATGATAAGATTTCGCTTGTGATGCGCTATTCTAAGGCGATATATTACACTTATTGATAAATACAAATTTAATAGGATCATTTTGAAACGTACAAAATAATTTTATCGTTTTTAGAATAAAATTTCACCGCTGTGTCCATGATTATTTAGATAGCCAAATTTTTAGAATCGTTTATTAGTGTTTGTGGTAATGGTATTTTCATTTATTTCGTCTTATTTACTATGGCGGGGTTAAGGTCGGTATACTTTCCTTCCACTCAAACATAAATATACATATCAAGATATTATTATTAGTGCACATAATAGCACATAGCAAGTAATTATACTTAGGAAAAGAAACACACGAACGCAACATTATCATATAAATATTATACTCGCTACTGTAGCTTATGTGCACAGCCCCCGACTCGACTCCGACTCACTTGTTTAAGAGTGGAAGTTCTGACTCGTAGACTTTGTGAACGTTTTCCCGAGTTTTCTTTTTTTCATTATGTTTGTTCAATATCGATTTAATATAAGTATTAAACTGCAAAAAATTAAAGTATTAACCGTGTACCTTGCTAGGGTTTGTATTTTCTAACCCGTGGGGATCCTGATCATTTTCGTGGGCGTTCTGACCCTTTTTAAAGTGGGTGTTCTGACCATCAGTAGTGGGCGATCTGACCAGTGGGCGTTCTGACCGATTATGCATTTGGGCGTTCTGACCATTCTGGTAAACGTTATTGCCATTTTTACGAGTGGGCGTTCGGACCGGTGGGCGCTCTGACCATTTCTGAATTTACATGTTTTGCAATTTTGGTGGGCGTTCTGACATAGTCCCCATTTCTCGTCGTGACTCGTGAATTGAATCAAAAGAAATGAATCCGGAAAAGGAACGACTTCCCATTACTAATAAGAAGTGTGACATAATTCGTATTCGTCTATATCTTTTTACACCACATGATATGTACAGTGTAAGTTAGGAAATAATATTCACATCTTCATTTTTTCTTTTCTTTTCAAATTTGTCATGGTGAGGCCATGACAAATACCCATTGAAAGGGTTACGCCGTTTTTATGGGAAGAGGTGTTGGTGGATGGTCGGTTGTAGGAAATGGAGTTGGTCTAAGTGGTTGTCGGGAATCTTTATTCTTTATTTATTAAGACCAGGGATCATTACGATTTTTCATCGTAAGCATTTATTAGGTAGTATTATACGTATATAACTATGGAAAAGTGGAAATAATAAGAATAATGTATGATTTCATGAAGTAAGTGCATACACGTCACAATCACAATATAGAAGTGTTAGTATAGACGAATGAATGTTATATTCTGTCCCCGGGGCGGTTCGGGGCACTGATGGTAGACGAGGCGAGCCCTATTAGTATTTAATGGATTACAGTGCATTTTACGGAATGATGTAATCTGGTGGGTGAGTAGCGGTGAGAGGTGTCAACTCAACTAAATCGGGATGATTGTGTGGAAGAGTAGTGGTATATATACTGAGAATAAGTGAGAGTGGTGGGGAGAGTAGAGATGGGCGTTCGTGATCATATATGGTATCATGATGGATAGTGTCTAGAAGGAGTGGATGCTTGGATTCATATCTGCTTGTGACGTAACGTTTGCGTAGAGCTTCAATATGGAAAAGAATATTAGGGATGTCAACTCGTGCGTATAGGTCTGCTGTAGGGCTTGGGAACTTGATAAGGTAAGTTATTCTGAAGGCGTGGCGTTCTAGGATTTTAAGTTTTTCATAAAAGGATTCTGGGGCTGATACCCATGCTGTGTGGCCATATGATAGAACTGGTCTGAGGAATGCCTTATATGTATTAAGAATTGTTGTCGGTGCGAGTCCCCATGTTGTGCCAGTGAGCCGTTTCAGTAAGTTTAGTCGGTTATAAGCTTTTGATAGTAAGTTATTTTAAGTGTGGTTTCCAAGTGAGATGATGGTCGAAGGTGATTCCTAAGTATTTAACTGAGTGTGTGGGTTTAATACATGTCTGGTTAACGATGAGTTTCAGTTTGGAGGGGTTGCGTTGTAGCGTGATCGTTGCTTAGGTGGTAAGAAAACTATGGCTTGTGTTTTTGCGGCATTGATGCTGAGTTTCCATTTAGAGCACCAGTCAGTGAATGAGTCAATAGCTACTTGCATTTTCCTGTTTATTTGTTGTATTGTGTGGGCTGTTGCGAGAAAGGCTGTATCGTCTGCATATTGATATAATTGGATGCCTTCTGGTAGTGTTGATAGGTCTGCACAGTATAACAGGTAAAGCAATGGGGAGAGCGCTGAACCTTGCGGGACTCCTGTGTGTAGAAAGATAGGAAATGAACTGCTGTTATTGATGCTAATGTAGGCGAGTCGATTTGAGAGGAAGTTGTAGATGTATCTGGCATAAGCTACCGGTAAATGGAATTGTAGTAATTTCCAGAGGAGTCCATGATGCCACACTTTATCAAATGCTTTTTCTAGATCGAACAAGACAAGGCATGAAGGCTTACAGGTATTGAAATGATTTGTGATGTGGTTGGAGAGGCGGAGGAGTTGGTCCTGGATACTGTAGCCGGGTCGGAATCCTGCTTGTTGGGTTGGTAGAAGATTTCTGTCTTGAAGGTGTATGTGAAGGCGTTTGACTATGATGCGTTCAAGGATTTTACTTAGCGTAGGAGTGAGCTGGATAGGGCGGTATGAGGAAACGGAGGCGGGAGGTTTGTCGGGTTTCAAGAACATTAACGTCTTTGAAGTTTTCCATTGCGTTGGTAGGAATCCGGTGCGTAGAATGAAGTTGAAAATATGTAATCAGTAATAGGAGTCTGAGAGGTCCTTCCTTGATATGCCTATATGTAATACCGTCCAGCCCAGGAGCAGTATTCTTCTTTCTGACGATGGTGGTGATAATTCCGTTGGCTGTAATCGGCGCTGTGAGGTAGTTGTTCTCGTTGATTTGATTATCTAAATGAGGTTGTAGAGCTGGTGAAGTTATATGTAGCCTGTTCGCTGGATGAGTTCTTGGTATATGAGGCCATATCGGTGTGAAAATTTCTTGTAGATGAGCTGCGACGACGTTTGCTTTCTCCTGATCCGATTGCAATGGTTGATCGTTCTGTAGTAATGGATATGTTGTTTTTGTTCTCTTGCCAGTGAGAGCATTGAAACGCTTCCAAAATTTTGTCGGATGTGCTGTATCTTGTAGCTGATTGCAAGTTTTTACCCATTGCCTTAGTTTATATGCTGCAA
>JAGDQP010011089.1:0-38591 GCA_022664845.1 Lepisma saccharinum
TGCGGTTGTTTTTATTACTTGTATTACGAACATGTATAACATAAATGCATACCGATCATTCAAAGGTATACTGTACTATATTAATGCAAGGGTAATAACTGTCTGTGACGGTTAGCGTTTTCCAACGCTACAGTGACTTACTTAAATTCTGTGTTTAGTTTTATGTGACTTGATTTCCTCAACTCATGTGTTGAATGTATGATTGATGAGACCCCCGTGATGGTTCAATGGGAACGTGTCCATTTCATAATCATGTGATACTGGGTTTGAATCACAGTTGGGATCTCTGGCATTGAGTTTCTTCCTGTTTTCCCTTAGTCCCACCAGGCGAAAGCCAGGATCGTATCTTAAATAAACGTCAAATTTCCAACATTTCTGCATTCTTCCCCCCATCGTATGATTTATTATATTTTTTAATTATATGAAACTCTATTTCGTCCACATTTGCTGTTTGCTCAAATTGTGTACTCACAATACACTCAAGGCTGTGGATCGAGGAACGTACAAAGTCCCTACGACCTTACGCATCTAGTGATCCATTAGTTGCGCACCAATTATCATACGTTGCATACTAATTATCATGTACACAGACTCCATGATCCAACCTGTAACATCGAGGACTTCAGATCGGCAAAGATGTGTAACATCTACGATCCTTACTGAAAATGTTCAGGATTTTCCTCAGCTTCAGCAGACAAAAACGGATGTAGCACTTCATCTAAGGCTCTTTTGCAACCTTTTTCAAACCGAACCCCTAGAGAGGGATGGGGGGGGGGGGGGGGGATCATCATCCCTAAGATGTGACGGACTGAGGCTAAACGTAACCAGTTTATCCCTTCAAGAAGAAGAATTATCTTTCAAAATCAATTGTCATGTCTCTCTCAGAGTCCATCAACTTACATTGATTCGCAATGTTGACTATAAATACCTGTGTTATGTACCTCCCAATATCATTCATATCCTATCTGTGTCTAGAAACGTCATGAGGTAGACATTCGGTTCGCAGTGAGTAACAACACAGCCACGGATTACTCCATGATTTACAGCGAGCGATTATATGTTTATGAAAATGATTTTTACATTAAGGAGTTTCTAATATTTCAGTGATAATCGTTAAACTTTGTAGTCATCGTGTGTTGTGAAAGGAGACAAAGAAGAGACATAAACCTAGGGCAACAAGAACAGGAGGCACTATCGTTTCTCCTAGCTGATCATGTGTTCTCATAGTCAAAAGAAGGGAAAGAAATAAACAACACCACGTGACACTATGAATCTGGTTATCTGTAGATCCAACGTTATATCGTAGTAACCTTTTATGGTGTAATAAACATCTCCGCTTGTATTAAAGATGGCTGCTCTAACAACACCGTTATTTCACATAAAGTGTCACGGATGGCTGAACGTGACATCCTCCTCACTACACATTTGGAATTGGGATCAGGTGTTTCCATTCCTTTCTCTATATTTCATGTCAAAACATTATTTACATAGATTCACAGACACACACACACACACACAAACACACACACACACACACACACAGACTGAGAAAAGAGCAATTTTCAGATCAGAGAAATTTCTGTATCTGTGATGCAAATTCTTAAGATCAACGGGTAGGTAGTTTGGCAGCATCGACTATTAAAAAAAAAAAAAAAGGGGACAGAAGTGGTAGATTTTGTGGTCACTTTATTTGTGAACTAATTAATAATTTTTAGATGCAACCTAATTTAGACCATTTACACTAGACGTACACTATGTGATCAAAAGTATCCGAACACCCCACAAAACGTGTATTTATTATAGAAGGCGACATATTACTGTCATCTGCCTTGTGGAACACGTAATCAGCAATATCAGTAGCCAGCAGTCAGCGGGAGATAGCAGGAAATGACGCACTTTCAATGTGCTTAAGATGATTGGGTGCTCCTTGTATAAGAATTTGCGCGCGAGATTTTCACCCTCTTGAACATCTCTAGCTCTACTGTTTCCGATATTATAGTGAAGTGGAAACATGGGGGGACGTATACAATCAAACAGTGTGCAGGCAAACCTTCAATGTTAAACACAGAAAAGTGAAAAAAAAAAAAAAACATTGAGTGTAGTGCTGAATCCAAGTATACAATGTGGCAATCCGATGGTAGGGTGTGGGTGTGGCGAGAGCCTGATGAACGGCATCTACCTGCTTGTATAGTGCCGACCGTGAAATTCGGTAGTGATGGTGTTAGTGTATAGTCATGTTACTCCTGGAGGGGGCTTAGCTCCTTTGTTGCTTTCCGTGGCAGCGTCACGGCACAAGGTTATGTTTACATTTTAACAGTCGCATACCAAAGGTTGGGGGGGGGGGGGGTCCGAGCCGAACCCCAGCTTGTTTTTTGTTAATTTTTGTACCTTTCAGAGTTATGATTTGCATTTTTTTTTTTTTTGCTTTTATAATACGTCTTTCCTGGACATAGCGCAATAAACATTTCTCTCCCTCTCAACAAGTAAGAGGACAAAAACATTTTTTCTAACCTATACATGAATTCCGTAGCACAAATTTTCGCTTTGCCGTAAACTTGTGCCGTAAATAAGCTCATTTGTTGTTTTTTATTCAGGTTTGCACTAGATGGCAGACGGACTGCGTTTGGTACACTCTACTGACCAGCAGCTTATGAAATTTGACAAGATGATAACATATCTAACAAAATTGTTCAATAAAATTACACTCAATAAAATATTTATTATTTTGTTTTATGTTTGCGAAGCTTTTCATCTAATAATTGCATCTGCTCCAAACTCACAGCGGTAAAAGATATTATTGTGATTATAAATTATACGACGTTGTGTTTGTTGCGTGTTGAGTTTTGAAATTAACATTGTTTTTTTTTTTTTTTTACTTTTCTACATTTTAAGGCTAGCAACAATAACAACGTTTTAAGGTTCGGGATACCTCCCCCGCCCCTCCTTCCTTCATGTTTCTCGGTACAAATTCGGAACTGGTATGCGACTGTTAATATTTCTAGGTTGTTTCGGGTACAAATAGAAGCTTTTTCTTAGCATACTTCTTAATATAATGCCAAAAGAGAGCATATTTCTTTGAGAGGGCACGCGCCCCCGCCCCCCCCCCCCATTCGGTGTTTTTGGTTCAAATTAGTAATTGGTACGTGACTGTTAATATTTTAAGGTTGGTTCGGAAAGAAAATGAAGCTTTTTCTGAGAATAATTCTTGATGCAATACAAAATTAGAGCATATTTTTTTTTTGCGGTGACACGCCCCTCGACCCTTGTTTTTCGGTACAAATTGGGAATTGGTATTCAACTCCTAATATTTCTAGGTTGGTTCGGAAAAAAATGAAGCGTTTTCTTAGAATAACTCTTGATACAATGCATAAACAGAGCATCCCCGAGGTCCCTGTCTGGATACGCCACTGAAAGGGAACTTAAAATACGTATTTGGGTCCTATGTCCTTCTAGGATATTCAGTTACACATATCCTCTTGTAGGGCTAATTACAATAGTCATCAACGTGATATTTATTGGTGCAAATTTAGCACTAGTATGCGACTGTTAAGAGCCTCACGACACAATGTTACGTTTACATTTTAAGCACTTTCCTGCTACCTACAATCGAGGACCAGTTCAGGAATGACCACTGTGTTTCAACACGACCTAGCACCCGTCCATACTGCAGGGATTATGGGAGAGAGGATTGACGACAACAACGTCCCACTAATGGATTTGCCCGCGCAGAGTCATCATTTGAATCCGATAGAAAATCTCTGGGATGTTTTGGAACGCCGACTTCGGCCTAGACCACACCAACCTACATCGATACTTCTTCTCATTTTGGCGCTCCACGAGGAGTAGGCTGCCATTCGCCAGGAAACTAATACATTTCCGTAGCTTTTGCTAACTAGTTGTCGCTAACATCCCACAACAAGTATAAATCGTAGTTTTTGGTACGTGTACCTCTCGGCATCGTGACTTTTAGCACCAATTCCTAATTTTCAGGGCGAAAGAAAGCTATTTCAACTAGTTTTAATAATATTTTTTTATCAGTTTCCATTTTATTAGCCCTCGGTTATGACTTTTATCTTACGAAAACTTACGGGGTCTGACAATCAGGAAATGGAACTGAGTTCGTGCGACCTTGTATTTTGAACTTAAACTTATTTATGGCCTTTAGACAATTTAGGCTTTGACCTTAAATCTTTCCAAATTCCGCATCTGGCTTGGTGCTAATTCGCTCAGTCTTGAGTACCGTAGCTGTTCGTGTTGTACGGCCGTGTTCGCTCATAGAAGATTAACTATGAAAATGATTCTAGAAAAGTTTCACATGAATCGAAAACGCGTTCATCTCGTCCTAAATACAGATTAGGGGATAAGAAAATTTTGTATCGAAATTGTTAAAAAAAAAATCTCCTCGACCATTTTTGTGACAAGAGTCTGAAACACAACTTTACAATACGAACAATTACTCTAGACTGAGTGACTGTAATACCATACCAATTGAGGTGAGAATATGTAAATTTTCAAGGTTGGGAATGACGTATCCTAGTAAACTGCAGGTAGAGGTGTGCAACGAGCGGATTTCGAGCGCTCGAAACACAAAAATACGTTTTCGAGCGAGCAGAGTATGATCGAACAAAATCTGCTCGAACAGATTTGTTCGAACAATTTTGCTCGAAGTCCTGGATTCGAGCGCTCGAAACAGAATCGAGCGCTCGAAACTTTTTCGAGCGCTCGAAAATCCTGGAATTTCCTCTTCCCCTCCGTTTATCTTGGTAAAGGACGTAATACACAATGTTGCCAACTGTGATACTATTATTTTTATCATAGTATAATTCCAACTTTATGGCTTTGATACAACAAATAATTAATTAATTACTAAAAAACTATTAACGTGAATCCATAGGTATTTTAACGCCATTTCTGGGAGCTCCAAGGGACGCTGACTACAATTCCGAGCCTAATAATGTTAAAATTTGTAATCCAAAACCGCGGCTGCACGAAACATCATCATAGTAAAAGATAGTTGGATTAGGAAGTTCATTACCAAGACCAAAAATATACAATTTTGAAATCCAAGATGGCGGCAGCGCGAAATGTCACAATTCTTAAAAATCATCAGAATTTCATGAAATTTTATATGTGGGGGCTTGAAGGAGCCCTGAGTCCATTACCGAGGCCAAAAATATACACTTTTGAAATCCAAGATGGCGGCAGGGCGAAATGTCACAATTGTTAAAAATCATCAGAATTTCGTGAAATTTTATATGTGGGGGCTTGAAAGAGCCCTGAGTCCACTACCGAGGCAAAAATATACACTTTTGAAATCCAAGATGGCGACAGCGCAAAATGTCACAATTCTTAAAAAGCATCAGAATTTCGTGAAATTTTATATGTGGGGGTTTGAAGGAGCCCTGAGTCCATTACCGAGGCAAAAATATACACTTTTGAAATCCAAGATGGCGGCAGCGCGAAATGTCACAATTGTTAAAAATCATCAGAATTTCTTGAAATTTTATATGTGGGGGTTTGAAGGAGCCCTGAGTCCACTACCGAGGCAGAAATAAACACTTCTGAAATCCAAGATGGCGGCAGCGCAAAATGTCACAATTCTTAAAAAGCATCAGAATTTCGTGAAATTTTATATGTGGGGTCTTGAAGGAGCCCTGAGTCCACTACCGAGGCAAAAATAAACACTTTTGGAATCCAAGATGGCGGCAGCGCGAAATATCATAATTGCTAAAGTCATCAGTTTTTCGTTAAATTTCATATGTGGGACTTCGAAGCGGTGCTGAATTCAATTCCGAAACTGAAATTGTTGAATTTTGCGAAATTTCAAAATTGTTGAATATCGGATATTCGTTCGATTCCGTTGTCAATGAGATACCGAAAATGGCGGCAGTTTGGAATGTGATAAAATGTTCAAAATTATCAGATTTCTGTTAAATTCCATATATGGGTGTTCCGAAGAACACTGATTACGAATCCGAGCCTAAAAATGTTGAATTATTAAATCCAATATGGCGGCAGCGCAAAATATCATAATTGTAGAAATATTTTGATTTTTCCTGAAATTTTAAATCCGGGTCTTTCAAGGCGTTCTGAGTTCGATTCATGTTTCAAAAATGTTGAAATCCAAGAGGACGGCAACCCGAAAAGTAATACATTATTAAAAATTATCAGATTTTGTAAAATTTCATAAGTGGGTGTTCCGAAAGACGCTGATTACGAATTCCAGCTCAAACATATTGAATTTTCAAATCGAAGATGAAGGGAGCGAGAAATATTCTGATTGTTAATAAACATTTGATTTTCGTGAAAATTTATATTTGGGGTTTTCATGGGACGATGATTACACATTTGAGACCAAAAATAATAAAATGTGAAATCCAAAATGCTTGTAGTGCAAAATGTTATATTCTCTAGAAATTATACGACTTTGTGAAATTTCATATCCGAGGCTTTCAAGGGCCCGTGAGTTTGACCCGAGGCTAAAGTGTTTAAATTAGAAAATGAGCGCAAAATATTGTTATTGTTAAAAATAATCTGATTTCATAGAATATTTCCCGTGATTTCTGAGATTTCTGGGTTGGATTCCTAGACTAAAATGTTGAAATTAGAAATTCACTCCAGTAGGACACAGACGCGTTTTGAATGTTAATTTTTGTTTTAATTCGTTGATTAACAGTTATTGGTTAAAAAGTACTTTTAATTTTAATCATATTTCAACAAATGTTTGATACCGCAGTAGCATATTCAGGTTGGTCGGTTATGGGACCCATATCGTTCCACATCGTAAATGCGGACGAGAGAGGGGCCCCGTTTGAGAACACGTCGATCGATGTGGGATCGACATCGATTGTCGGTATCACTAATTTACCTATTTTCTAAAACTATATTTTGCAAAGAATAAATCGATTTTTACAAAACTTTTTTCATAATGAATAAATTAAAATTAAAAATAGAGCATCGTCATGGCATTATATCGATTCATGTCGTTAACCGATATCTATATTGATGAATGTCGGTCGATATGGGCAAACCGATGTTTATTTAAGTAATGGTATATATCTCTGGTGATAAAGTATAAAACTTCATGCTGTTGTCAACATGCGGCCAGCTTTGTTTGGTTACAAAGTTGTTCACAATTTAAGCATGTTAAATTGCAGAAATAACATGTCCTTTGTGTAACAGAACACGCGAAGGACCAAAAAATAAAGTGTTAAAGTTGATTGTGTTTATTCCAAGGATTCTTTGATCACTGTAAGTAAATAGACAAACCAACAAGATTTAAAGTAATATTAAGCTGGTTATCATACGCCATCAAAACCGGGAGACATTTTACACTTTTGTTTCGTTTGTACGGTGGAAAGTAGCGTATTTTCTCAAGCCCATGTGGTTGTTGAGATATTTTGAGATTTGAGGTATCTTGATAAACTCGTATATATGGGTCAACATTTTGGTTTCGGACGTACTCTATGTTCTTCGTTTTATCAAATCAGTAAATTGTGCAAAGTTCTATTGAGAAATATTTTTAAAAATTGTGGATTTGAGATATTTTGACCAACCCTTGTATATATTTTTCAAAATTTTGGTTTCGTGCGTATTCTATGTTCTTCGGCTTGCCAAATTAGTAAATTTTGCAAAGTTTGTTGAGATATATTGAAAATTGTGAATTTGCGATATTTTGACTAAACCTCGCATATATGGGTCAAAATTTTTGTTTTAGCCGTACTCTATGTTCATCTTGTCAAATTACTAACTTGTGCAAAGTTTAGTTAAAACATGTTGAAAGTTGTGGATTTGAGATATTATGACCAACCCTCGTATATGAGGGTCAAAATTTTGGTTTTGGACGTACTCTATGTTATTTGTCCTGTCAAATTGCAAAATTGTGCAGTTTTGTTGAGATATGTGAAAAATGGCGAATTTGCGATATTTTGACCAACCCTCGCATAAATGAGTCAAATTTTGGTTCCGGACGTACTCTTATGTTCTTCGTCTTATTATAATAGGAAGATGTGGAGAATTTTGTTGAGATTCGTTGAAAATTGTGAATTTGAGATATTTTGACCAACCCTCGTATATATAGGTGAAATTTTGGTTTCGGACGTACTCCATATTCTTCGTCTTGTCAAATTACTAAGTTGTACTAAGTTTCGTTGAGATATGTTGAAAATTGTGAATTTGTGATATTTTGACCAACCCTCGTATATATATTTCAAAATTTGGTTTCGGACGTACTCTATGTTCTTCGTCTTGTCAAATTACTAAATTGTGCGAAGTTTCGTTGAGATATGTTGAAAATTGTGGATTTATATTTTGACCAACCCTCGTATATATATATTTCGAATTTTTGTTTCGGACGTACTCTATGTTCTTCGTCTTGTCAAATTAGTAAGTTGTGCGAAGTTTCGTTGAGATATGTTGACAATTGTGGATTTATGATATTTTGACCAACCCTCGTATATATATTTCACATTTTGGTTTCAGACGTACTCTATGTTCTTCGTCTTGTCAAATTACTAAATTGTGCGAAGTTTCGTTGAGATTTGTTGAAAATTGTTGATTTGTGATATTTTGACCAACCCTCGTATATATATTTCAAATTTTGGTTCGGACGTACTCTATGTTCTTTGTCTTGTCAAATTACTAAGTTGTGCAAAGTTTCGTTGAGATTTGTTGGAAATTTTGGATTTATGATATTTTGACCAACGCTCCGTATATATATTTCAAATTTTGGTTTCGGACGTACTCTATGTTATTCGTCTTGTCAAATTACTAAGTTGTGCGAAGTTACGTTGAGATATGTCGAAAATTGTGAATCTACCTTATTTTGACCAATTCTCTTATATATGTATGGTTCAACATCGTGGTTTCGTATATAGTCTATTCCAGTGCAAAGGTTTTTGTTAGATAACCCATTGTTATTATTAGGTTAGTTGACAACACTGAACCTTCTTTAACCAGTTACAGGAAAATAAAGACAAAAATGTAATCTGATGACGTAATTCGAGCAGGCACTCCGCTCGAACAATTCGAGCGCTCGAAAATGTTTCGAGCGCTCGATTTTTTTTTTCGAGCGCTCGAAACCTATTCACGCTCGAAGTTGCTCGAAGTGGATTTTTTCCAGTTCTCCCACGTTGCGAGCGTGACTGCTTTTTGCTTCGGATTTCGAGCGCTCGAAATCCGCTCGTTGCACAGCTCTAACTGCAGGGTTGCCAATGCAAGAGGTAAAATCTCTCCTAACTTTATTGTCAGATCTCGTATATTTGAAAATAAAAGGACGGTGGAAAGGTGGAAGTAGGACAGTTTATGAGTCTAACTGAAAAGTAATACTTTAAGTGATTACACATCTTTGTAAAGAATAACATTAAAGAGGACAGAATATATAACTATCAAATAGACAATGATTTCCTGAAAGGTGAGAAGCCTAATCTTCCATAACGCCCAGAAATAGTGATTTTTCAGCCTGTTTACGGAAAATAAATACAAGTTTTGGAATATTGGCATTAATTTTAGCAATATCAACAGCATAAAATAACGTATAACTTTATATCTAGTTTATACTAGAAGTTCTTTCAAAATTTTAAGTTGACTCAGTAGGTGGGCCCAGCAAGGAAGGAACAGCCGTTGCTATAGCTACATAGTGACGTTTTAATTATACCTCATGCACACTATTGCCAAATTTAATTTCTTTAACTGGCCGCTTACGACACACGCCATTCGTGAGCGAGTGTCAAGTCACGCGGTAAAATTCTATTCACTGCTATCAAGGGAAGCTTCTCAGCCGCGTTCACCAACACACACGAAGAAGAAAAGCAGAAGGGAAAATAGAAACACTGTAATCTCGCCTCTGTTTCCCCTGCTATACAAGCCACTCCACCTACCCGTACCCAAACAGTCGAAGAGAAGTACTTTATTTCAGCTAAAAAATGTATCGCAAGTTTTCAATTTTTGACTGATTTCAAGGTTGATCTTCTCATAAAAGAACCGTTTCTGGTCCCAGGACTACTTTCCTTGCTCTGATGAGGAATATTTCGTCTGTAAAATATTAACATCTAATATTTATTCAACATATATGTTGTGAGTCCCTTCTAAGGTTGCAACCATGTATCTCATGAAACATTGCATCAAGTGCTGTTCCTTGCATCACAGTGTTAAGATTTGCCAAGTTGTTTACAATGTAAGAAAAGAGGACACATGCAGAACTGTTGCACAAATACGAGTCAACTTGAGATTATTTCTGTGCACTTTAAATGTACAAGGATATAAACAAACTAGACTTTACACGAAAAAATATATTAATACATAATTCTTGTAATCCTAGCAATAAGTGAAAAGCTGGCGGGTGCTGGGATTGAACCTGAGTCGTCTCAGCAATGGTCAATTGCCCAAATCAATTGAAGTATGAAGAAAACATTAAATCTGTCATTTTTCACGTTATATATTGAAAACGTTTAGTGCAAATGTAAATAAGCCTGATTTATATGCGTATATCGTGTAAAGAATGTGTGCAAAAAAGAGAGGAGGATAATCACTCGATTGCAACCAACGTCGAAGTAGAATACGTTGCGATTATTGGTCAATTATTCGCGTTTCAATGAAAACTAGATTTAATACTGTAAAGCTAACACTACAAATGTGAAATATTATAGTTTGATACTCACCTTAATTTCATTCCCCAATAACATTCATTCTTGAAAATGTTAGTGAGTTTTCTTTGTTAACTTTCGGGATTTTTTTTTTTCCAATTTGAAATCAACTATTTGTTTTCAGAGAAGCGATCTTCACAGTAATTTCCTTTCGTTGACTTTGGATCTTTAATGGTACCTCTGGATTCAATAGCAACTTTTCTTGGAGATCATATGCTTTTTCGAGGGATTCTGAATTTCAAATGAATTACTTGTATTCAACAACAACTTGAATATTGTTGAGTTTTCTTCCGAGTGAACTTGGATTTCAAATAGTTTATTTACTATTCCAAAACTTTCCAAGTAGATCATAAGTTTTTAACAGGCTTTTCTTTAACTCACAATGTCCTCAAATCTTGCAACCTTAATTTAACTCATTTCCCGACGTCATAGAATAATGAAATTTTGCACAGCAACGTAAGTCGTGCGACAATACAATATTTGATTGCTACTTCCTTAATTGGTGCAGTTGTTCAGTTCAGTGTTGCCATCCCATATCCTAAAACAAAACAAGTGTTCAAATTGCTTCCATTTACTTATACCTAGCTACACCAAACTTGACATAAACATTATTCGACAAAATACAGAAACAATGAAAGAACCTATGTTGATAAGCAACTCACTTGCCAGTATTTGCTATAAAAGTATCTTTTTTCAAATGGCTTTCATTGTTTTAGTCATAGCAGTACCAAATTTGGCATAAACGTTGTTTGACACAATAGGAATATACTGCGGATATTTTTGCTCCCCATGAACTCCGTTTTCATTGTTGCCAGCCCATGTCAAATACATATCATGAACCGTAAGGTGCAGAAACATGCATGAGGTGTCGTTCGAAAGGTCTTAGCTAGACTAGCTGCCATTTGAGAAATGTACATTTTATACGTAGTTGGCAACACTGACAACCCTGTGACATCATGTTTTCACTCCTGACGTTCACCACGTTGCTAGAAACAAATTTCCGGAAACGGAATTTTCATTCAATGACTAGTTTCTGACTTTTGAGAACTATTAATTTTCTCCTATTACTAGGCGTGGTTCTTGGACTCAAAGTTGGAAAAACTGTATCTCCAAAACTAAGAGAAATATCACTCATGTTCAAAGAAACTTGTTTACTTTTTTACGATGTCAGAAATCATCTCCCGAAAGTTCCGTCCATTATTCTGAATCCATTATTTAACTTCTGTGAATTTCGAGGTTTCGCCTCCCTTGTCCATCGCACCTTAAATTTTGGTATTTTCCATATCTCACCATCCTGTATAAGATGCACTGTGTTTGATTAGGATCTCAGCGAAAACATATCGTGACCCTCCCTTGTAAGAATAGGAGTTTATGTTTGCTAAAAGATGTTGTTTAATACTAGCGAAAGATAGACCATTTCATGGAGTTTAATGTATAACAGCTTTTCTACGTGTGAGAAGTAATGTCCTTGAGATGGCTTTCCCAAACACTGTTCCATTCGATGTGGAAGAGGATGTTTTACTCGCTGTAGCAACTTCTCTTAGATCTTATCTAAAGCCATTTGAATGCGTTGCTTCAGCTGAAGGATGTTGGCTAGACGTGTTTCATAGACCTTGCTTTTGAGATAGTCCGATAGGAAAAGGTCCGCGTGTTTAAATGTCTCCAAAACTTCCGATGGGTATTGTCACGGAGTTTGTGTGTATTGTAACCAACGCTCTTGTGATGACTAGGGATCAGAACTTGGTGAAATGTCATCTGAAAGTTTGGGAACGATGCCGACTATAACCAAAACTAATTTCAATCTAAACTAAAGCATAAAACGTGATTTTTATTTTACATTATTTTCCATTCTTTGGTTTATTTGTTATTTTCACGTTTTTAGGCCAATTTTGGTCATTTTTAAAGGATTTTACTACTGTTCTTCAGCCATTTGCATTTTTCACACATGTAAACATGTAAGAAACAAAACAAATCAGAAATGCTTAGGATTGTAATACTCACGCTGAAGCAAAGAGAAGCTAGGTGTTAGGTCAGGTCACTGGAGATTTAAAGGAATACTTGATTGCAACTGAAGGTTAAAGAAGAAATGGTCTCTACGTACTGAAATGCTTTTTGTAACTTTCTTTTCCCCAGTGTATAAACATTTGGAAACGATTGAGAAACTGTCGGCGAAGATATTAAGCAAAGTCCACGAAATTTTGATAATTTTGACGTACTGAAATTCTTTCTGGACAATGTCAATAAAGATGCTGCAACAGGTGTCGCCATTTCTCAGGATCTGATGGCTAAGTCAGATTTCAAAGGGTGTTTCGTTTATATTATGAGCAATATCTCTTTATTAGCAAGGAAAATCATCTCACTGAAAAAATGCGTTGAAGGCATGCGGGTAAGGTAAGGTAAAGCTATCCGCTATGCGATACATACGCGCTGTGAACGGCGCATGGGGATGTGAAGAAGTTCCACATATTCTTGACGAAGTGAGCTGGGGGTCCTCAGTCCCACGCTCGGCCGCCTTTACCGTCCCGAAGTCCCCAGGAGTACCAAGTAAACATTGGTACTCAATTTGATAGGAGGCTTAGTTCACCTAAGAGCGCTAGGCATGGGAACACTGTGACAAAAGTCTCCAGCGTCCTGACCGGGATTTGAACCCGGGTCGCCCGATTCGTAGTCATACGCGCTACCTCCTGAGCCACGGTAGGTAAAATAAGAAAATGTCAGGGAGCATCTGCAGGGATGTAGAGTAAATATTAGTCAAGTTGTAACAATCTATGCTAAGGAAAATATTTTCGTTTGGATTTTTAAGAAGAGAAATTTTCACTTTTAGATCTCATTCACCTTAAATACACCCCCTTGATGTTTGTGAACGTGGAGAGGAGTTTCTGCAGAATGTTCTTACTGACAATTGACTATCCTTTTCAGTTGAGAATTTAAGAATGACTATAGTGATGTACTGCAATTCCGAATAGTGTGAGTATGAAAAAAAAAATTGTCTTAATCAGTGGCATTGGAAAAACAAATATTACTCTTGTATTCTTTAGAATCTGCGAATATTTTTGGTTTGGGTGATTAATTCTTTTCCCATTACGAAAAACACTAATATTAGATAAGCTTGCGAACTGTTCGTTATCCATAATACCTGTTAATTTGAAGTAAAATTTATGTCTGAAAAGAAAATAAGCGAGTTTTCGTCCATAATACTGTCTAGTTTTGAGTCTGGGAATTTGGGTCTGGTAGAATACATGTTGCGCATATCTATCTAAATTGTTTTATTCCTTACATTTAAAAAATACACAAGTGAATTATGGAGACTTCGGAGCGGACACTAATCCGCAAGTTGGACAAATTTTCTTTCCCAAAACAAGTATATGTTTATACACAAAAGTACTTACAAAACCAAGACTTTGCTTTGAAATTTTAAACTAACTAAAATCTTAGTATAATAATATTTTAAACATTTAAAAAAATAATACAAAATTTAAGGAAAAGGAAATTGATACTTACCAATTCAGCTGAATGATTACGTTTCCATAGGGATTAATTTACTTTTGTAGAAAGGATTGTTTCAACAATGAGATGGGAAAAGTACTTCTTTGTTACGTTTGATTGCTAGTGTAAGAACTAATGCAAATGAATCTAATATTGTCTATAATTTAGACCTGGTTCTTTGTAAAAGTTCTCCTAATCGAAAGTTTGATCGTAAATGTCGACTTCAGAAACCAAGAGCTATAAGTGCCATTGAGCAATAAAATAAAGTAGGAGATAAGCTTTTATACAGGGTGTTCTTGAAGTAATGACGTAAGCGTGGCCGTCTCGAAGTAGTACCCCATACATCTATTTAAGTTATGTTTATGATTGGCGAATACAGCTTAGAGGGATTTCTATGCTTGCTTTATTAAGCCATTTAATTCCTTGACTATGAAATTCTTAAGTACCGAAACCAGTCTATGCGGCATTCCCTCAATCAAAAAATATTGCTTAAATAGGTGTATCGGGCACTACTAAGAATGTGATTTGCTAACCCCACACCGCTTATGTCATAATGTGTCGAGCTATGACGTCCTTTGTGACGACGCTGCAGCGACGTTTAGCTTTTATATCTCCGAAACTAATCAAATTTCTGAGTTTCTTCAAAGGAGATTGATTTTCTTATCAAAATAATATGTTCGTCTCATGTCTTCGGTTCAATGTATAGGAAAGTTACTCTTTCAGTGAGGTGAAAGGTGTCCAAGAAAAGATTATCGATTACCGATACTTATTTGTGCGTCTTGAGTATTTCCAGAGATCCTTTTTAGAATTATATTAATATTAACTCGAAGTAAATGTTGACACAAATTTAAAATCGTCAGAATTACCATACATTTCACCACTATTTTAAATCATGTTTTAATTTTCGTACAAGTTCATATTCTTATTTAATACTACGAACAAAATTCACCGATTACTTTGGTTTTTATTTATTTCTCTTACTGGCTAAAATAGCTCTCGATATTCTGCATTGCATACAAATGGAGACTCACATGTTAGAATCTAACATACGTATTTGGTGCAGTTGGCCTAAGTCATCTTCTGAATGATTACCAAACCAAGTCATAAAGTGGTTAATTATTTGAACCAGGAGATGGCACTAGTGCTTTATAAAAGATTCAGCTTTAAATCTGAAAGTACGTATCAGCATGTGCATTTTACATATAAATTCATACAAGCCTATACGCGTATACATATATGGAGGAAATTGCAAGGAAAAACATAATTCTATTTTGTTCTATTGTTCTACGAACTCTTGTCCCTTGAGACCGAGAGTGAGTGAGTGAGAGACTAAGTGAGTGAGATAGAGATAGATAGATAGAGAGAGAGAGAGAGAGAGAGAGAGAGAGATAGAGAAGCATTTATCTTGATCAATGCAAACAACACGTAATAATAACAAGGGCGTTTGTTATTCTTATTATATATTTTTTCGCTGGCAATGATAAATCTTCACGAACGCGTGTATTTGGCAAGCGCGTGGAGTTTTTACTTTATGGAATTCGATTTTAAATTGCTAAATAAATAAATAATAATAAAACAGAATGTCAAAATGCTTTAGATAAATTTATATTAATTTTTGTTCATCCATTTTTTTAGTACTCCAAACTTCGATATGATAACAATAGCTACATTTTTTTTTATTTTGCAGTGAAACATCCACAGGTTTAGTTACAAAGTAACCAGAAAGGTTCTTACCGTTTTTGATAGTCAGGAACAGAAAGGATACGGAAAACGTCAGTTAGTGTTAGTGCGGAAAATAATTACCATCGGCATCCAGCACTTTCAGCCAATTTTCCTGCAGCCACGGAATGCCTTGGCAGTAAATTTGGATCTCTTGGACTCAAAGAAATCCGAGAGTACTTGCCACAAGTCTTCGTCATTAGCGAAGAATTACCCACAAAGGTGGTTGTCCAGGGAACGAAGGAAGTGATAATTTGTCCAGGGAACGGAGGAAGATCTGGGGAGTGCGTTGGATGCCACAATCTCCCAGCCAAGTCGCTGTATGGTATCCCAGGCCATCAGCACCACATATGGCCGAACATTTCCGGCAAGGAACAGTACAGAACGATTGACTTCCTTCTGCTGCAGTGTATGTTGCATACGTTCCAATGCCTGGCTGTACGTTCACTCACAGCATTATCTTCAAAGACTTGACGTATTCGGCGACTTTATTCGGCTGCGGACAAGCGCACCTTGTGCTTCACACCTCAATTTGTCGTCGCCACTACTCGAGCTATGACTATTGTAAGTATTTAAATCTCTTTTCTTACTCAGGGCCATTGCTCCTGCTCCCAACCTGATCGCTTTTCCAATACGATTATTTCCGTATCAACAATCACGTCTTCCTATGTGACGTCAAACACAATAAGAACTTCTTTTGGGTTTCTAAAAGCAGCTAATTTACTAAGTTTACCCCTGATATACTGTACTATCCTTCAAGGTAATGGTTCATTTTCTGCATAGAAAATCTGAAATCAAAACTGTAACACTATTGGAAGGTATTTTTAAGTTGGAACGTACATCGCAAGAAAAACAGAATTCCTTTTCAATTTTTGAAAATATAATTTTACAAATATCGAACCCCGATTACGCCAAAATTTCCATTTTTTGTGTGTTTGTTAAAAGTTCCCTTACCCAAGGTGTTTGTGTAAAACATATAAAATATGTTTCCTTTGCAACTGCGTGATTTGCAGTACTATCCCCCACCCTGAAAAAAATCCCTCCGCTTGCAGTGGATTGCCTTGATATGGACAACAGCAGAATAGTTCGTTCAACCAAGGTCAGAGAAATATTGCATCGGTCGTTCCGAATTCGAATTCTGTTCACGGCAATGACCAGGCTTTTTCTTTTTAATTTTAACTATTGTTTTTAAAGTTTATACATCTACGTAGCCAGAGCAGTTCGTTAAGTCTAAATGTAAATATTTATGTTGTCAAGATGTTTATCAATTAAATAACGAAAGTTGAAATGCGTAACTGCTTAAGCTGTAATGACAGTAATGTCATGTAAAAATCATAGAAAGTATTCCATCGGATTTTAAGTGTCTATATATGCAACGTTGACACATACAGAATGATTTGTGATATATTAATTTTAACAAATACTCTTGAAATTCATATTTGCCAGCGATAAGGGCTGTATGTGAGTGACTTTCTTTAGTAAGACGAATAGAATCAAGGCGACAATCGAATTCTGATATACTCGTCGTATTATGTTCATTGTTACTGACTCTACGTCAGTAACAATACATGTTTTCAGTTTACCCGCAGTTTCTGGGAATAATAGCACATGAAGAGCATCTTTAATTTATCTCCAGAAGAAAACAATCGCACTGTATAACGTCAGTTGACTTAGGAGACCAGTTGTTGAAAACGAAGTCATTGGGTCCAACATCTGATGTTCCATCGCCATTTTCTGAGGGAACATGGACGCCAGCGGAGACCTCTACGGTTTCTTGTTTTTTTTATTTGATGTATGCTAGTTCAATATATGGTTTAATGAATGCAGGCAGCATAACGATCATACGTTGTGATTGAACGCTGTTCATTTTGTTTTGCTCACTTCACTTGTGATTAATTTTTCAATGTTCCAACGTTGCATAAAAAGGTGGACTTAACGTTACATTTGAGAAATGAATGTTGTACACCTGAAATAGATCAACTTTTCATTAAGTTCTTGGATACTTGATTACTTCCGGAGTCTATGAGGACAAACTGTGATCAAAATGTATCCAGAATCAGATCAGAGAGAAATCTGGGGAAAAAATTACTTGTAAGTGCGCGAGGAGCATTCAAAAACTGATCTTCAGAAATACAGGAGAAACTCCACATACTATTTGAATACATTAGTAATATTGTTTTAGCAGAACACGAATCGAATTTCGGAACATATGTGTACAAGGTAGTGTGAAATGAGCGTTTCTTACAGCGAAAAAATAGACTTCAAGAAGTAGGGAAATATTTGCGACTTTGTATACTCCCTCCTGCTTTGTACCACGTTTTGAGGGAGTTCATCTTTCTCCCTCAAGTACAATTTACAAATTTTGCAGCTCGGTACCATATAGCATAGTGGTTAAAGCGTCGGACTACAAATTGTAAGTTTCCATCTTCGAATCCCACCACAGACAACAGAAAAAATTCAAATCTGAAGACCCTACGCGAGAGAAAGAGAACCTCTCTCTCTAAACGTAGCGGAATAATTATAATAATTCACAGCCATATTCAATCCACTACTGGATGAGACCTCTCCGAGAGGGAGGAATTGGTCTACTGTTCCCACGCTGATCAGACGTGTTGGGAGAGGAGAGACGAAGCTCTCAACTGCGATTGCCACTGTCTTTTATTCACAGCAGCCCCACAATTGCATCACGAGGCTGGGTGGGCACCGTTCCAGACTATTGCGCTTTGGGTCCCACCTCCAGACGCTTGGCAGTGTCGGGAATCGAACCCGGGACCCCACGATCAGCAGCTAGCGACGGTAACCACTAAACTAGCACGGAGGTCTAGTTATATATCTGGTGTAGTAAAAAGTAATCCATTATTTTTGCATAACATTGAAGGCTTGACTTACCATAGTTAGAATGATCCGATTTAGGTCACATATGCGCCGTTTTGTTCGATAACCTGTTGCCATTTGGAAGGTAATATCATGGTGTCTCTCTCATAGAAGCCCTTGTCCCTATTGGCCAAAAATTGAGACAGTCGATTTTCACAAGCCTCTCTTGAAGCGAATTTTTCACCAGCAAACGTGTTCGCCATGGACAGGAACAGATGGTAATCACTCGGTGCCAGGTCCGGACTATAAGGTGGACGCATAAGAACACATATTCATTGGAAACGAAGAATATGTTAAAAAACAAAAGACCAATGTTAGGACAAACAGTAGGGCTGAAGAATCAAACCAGGTAACAACGAATAATGGACAATAAAAATAACCATGCCAATCTCAACATCTGCTTCATAAATATAAATGGAATTAGAGAAAAGGTACAAGAAATTATACAGTTGTCATTAGATGAGAATATAGACATATTTATTATCAATGAAACCAAATTAACACAAAAATTTAAAATTAAGACCCCAGGTTTCAACACATTTAGAAAAGACCGTCCTGATGCTACCGGAGGAGTGGCAATTTTAATAAACAACCAAATTCCAGCACAAGAAATACCCCTACCTATACCATTACAAGATAAATTCACCACTCCTATATTAATCTCTTTACAATTAAAGAAAGAGCCTCTGTATATAGCCACTTTATACTCTAGTCCAAATTCTGATATTTCAAACAGCCTTCCACTATTAACACACCTACAAAACTACAAAAACTTAATTTTAACGGCGGATATTAATTGTCAACATTCTTTAATGGGCGACACAAAAACTGACACAAACGGTGGGAAGTTGTTTAGATTTTTACTTCAATCTCCCTTGATAAATATAAATGTGGGACCTACCAGATTTCAAAATAATAATGAAACAGCTCCAGATAGAATCCTCTTATCACCTGCAATGACGAATATTCTGGTGTCAAAAAAGGTTGAAAAGAGTCTGCCATCAGACCATGGGGAGATATAACTTCAATTCTACACTCAGACTACAAAACATAGCACTGAATACAAATTTTACAATAATTACGCTAAAAACTAACTGGCAGGAATTCCAAAAAACAATTAAACAAGAAATAAATAAAATTCGTTTACCCATTTCCAGCACAGATGACATCGAATCAGTTAACAATTCCATCACATCTATTTTGCAAAATGCAGTGACAAGTTTGGTTCCGAAACAAAAAATTATTCCTGGCAAAGAAAGACTTCATAAGGACACCATAGACAAGATTAGAAATAAGAGACA
This sequence comes from Lepisma saccharinum, assembly GCA_022664845.1. NCBI lineage: Eukaryota > Metazoa > Arthropoda > Insecta > Zygentoma > Lepismatidae > Lepisma > Lepisma saccharinum. The sequence goes on from JAGDQP010011089.1 coordinate 20,024, forward strand.
CCTTTGTAGACTTTTCCACAGGGCCCCAAATGAATTTGTAAAAAATCAAATAAATAATTTACAAAAAGAAATTAAATATTCCATTACCCAATTTAGGAATCAGAAAAAAGAAACCTTCATTTCCGACCTGTCTGACAGCTATACAGATAATCCAAAGAAATTCTGGAAGATGCTTTCAAGGCAAAAATCTTCAGGACCTAAACATTCACTTCCCAGCTCTCTTGACAACAAACCAATTACAAGCAATAAAGACTTCATAGATATTCTCTTCGCTAAAAACAAAATTAAAATGGAAACAAATCCACCTCATCATAGCAAAAAATTTCAGAAGGAAATCTCGGAAATTGCGGACAGGATTAGATCGTCCATAGACCATTCCCAGGACATCACAGATCTTGACAGACAGGATAATCATATCGGAAACATTGAAATACTACTTGCTGACGTTACTACCGATGAAATCATCAAAATTCTGAAAAAGAAAAAGAACACCTCACCCGGTCCTGACGGTATTCCGTATATAGCCCTTCAACGAAGTCCACCTGAACTACATCACATTCTAACATTACTATACAATGCATCCTTTAAAACAGGTTACCTTCCACAATCTTGGAAAAAAGCATTCACCATTTACATACCTAAAAGTGGCAAAAGTCGATTCCAATCTGCTAATTACAGGCCTATCACCTTAACTAACACTATGGCTAAAATTTGTGAAATGGTGCTCTCAAAGAGGCTTAATAAATATATGGAAGAGGCAGACCTCATATCTAAATACCAGGCCGGTTTCAGATCCAATGTTTCTACAATAGACCAGCTCATGAGAATAGTTACTGACACCCAACTAGCTCTAAACAAAGGATGGAAAGCAGCGGCCATTTTTATGGACCTTACGTCAGCATTCGACACCGTCTGGCATGATGCCCTTCTCTATAAGTTGCACTTACTCAACCTTCCTACCTGCACAATCAGATGGATTTCTCAATTTCTAACAAATAGAACTACCAAGATAAGAGCTGGGGAAGACTTTTCAGAGAACATTTCAATCCGAAGAGGGGTACCGCAAGGGGCTGCATTAAGTACGATACTATATTCCATATATGTTAATGACACTCCGACCTCTATTAATAACAACATAAAATTAGGACTCTTTGCCGATGATACGGCATATTGGACTGTTGCCAGAACTTCTAAATCACTCATAAAGAACTTACAAAATCCTGCAAAGAAATTTCTGAACTGGTGCCGTGACTGGAAACTTGAATTGAATCCAAACAAAACACAATTCATAATCTTCTATCCTTCTGGAAGGGGTACCAGAAGAGACAAAAATAGCTACATATGCATAAATAAAACAAAAATTAAACCGGGGTCCACAGCCATGTACTTAGGAGTCACCCTTGACCAAAGACTAAATTTCAAGAAACACATTTTTGAAAGAAAAAAGAAAGGATTACAAACATTTTCGGCCCTTAAATCTATTCTACTTTCGTGCACTCCATTCCGTATCAAAACCAGATTATATCTCTCAATATTAAGACCTATTCTAACCTACGGTCACGAATTGTTCAACTCAAATATTGAAATGGATCACTTTGAAAAATATGAAAGATACTGGCTTCGAGTCTCCAAAAGACAGTGGAATTCTGAAAAGGAAGAACTTTACAGAGACATCAATTTCCCACACATTTTGGACTATTTGGCATCCTGCAAAGAAAGATACAAAAGAAATATTGGAAACAAAAAAATCGCAAATATCAACTTCCCAGAACATATAATGAATGTGACAGTCTTACGCCATCAGATCACCTTACAGGAAATCCTAAACATCTAATTAACTAATATATACAGGGAACAGAGAGAACAATGAAAACAAAAGTAACAACTCTCAAGAATACAAAACACGGAGGAAACGAGATTCAAGCTGAAATATAAATATAAACAAAGGCTCTTGGAAACTCTCAAATATTACTATGAATAATCTTATTCCTTTAACCTTAATTTAACCACAAGTATCACCTCAAATCTCAACAACAATTTGACTTAAGACTAACGAACACTAGACAAAATTACTCCAATAGTATTCACAGTCAATTTATTATGACAAATATAGCCTAACTGTGCGGTTTCGGGCGGGTCGCTTAAATAAATAAAGGTTTTTTTTTTATGATAAACGGATAAGATATCTGGTTGTTTGTTTGGTGGGGGCTGTGTGTCCGGGGCAGGCTCCGGTTCCCCCCCCCCATTCATATACATAAGTAATTTCAGACTCCCACTAAGATTATAATACTAAGGATGAAAGTGGCCTCAAATGGCCAGAAATCCTGACCCGGTGGCCCTGCGGGCCTAAGGGCAATTAACATATTCTTGCTTGCTTGGAAGTAGAACTTAATTTCTTTGTATATTTTTACGCTTTATGTCTAGGCTCATTAAAGTTGGTGTTTCTCAAGGGGCTGTGACTTTTTCCTATTTTATGTTTACTATACATAACACAGCAGATGTGCCCATTCAGAACCATTGTTTTCCAGCTATATATGCTGACGATACTGCTTTTTTCACAGTTAGTAGTCGCAGGCTTTTCCCCAGTATTTTTCGTTTAGTGCGGATGGTGGTGGTGTTGAAATTATCAGGAGGATGTAAGAAAAATCTATATTAACTTCTGTTCATGTGTTATGAAGTTCATCACAACATATTTCTGGCAGGCACGAACCCAGCAATATTGTATGTTTACCATGTATCAAGATAAATTAGAATTAAGAATAACTATACTTCGATGGAAAATACGGATGAATCATAAGCTACTAATTTGCTTAACAATAATATGCATTTACATGGATCACTTAAAGTTATGAACAATTGCATACAGCGGACGTATTAATTAACGTTTAGAACAAATTAGCAATGAGACCTACTACATGAACTACTTTCAAGAAATACGAGGGGGGTACCCAAAAGAAACCGAAATTTTGTAATAAAAACATGTGTATTTATTTTTCTGGCTGTTACAACTTCAGTCACCTTCAAAGTACTCTCTATTTGATGAAAAGCACCGGTCTAAACGTGTTTTTCATTTTCGAAGCAGTCATGAAACTCTTGCCAAGTGATACCTTGTAATGACTTCTTCGAATTTTTCTTCACCCCTTCCACATCTGCAAAGAGTTTTCTTTTGAGAATTTTATTTTTCATTCGGGGGAATAAAACAAAGTCACTCGGAGCAAGTTCGGGTGAATATGGCGGGTGCAAAAGCTAGATCATGTTGTTTTCGGCTTTAAATTGTTTTACAATAAAGGTTTTGTCTACTGGTGAGGCGTGAAGTTTGCTTCAACTCTTTTTATTTATAATTTCTTGCTCAAAGTCCGTTGGCAGGAACTCCAGGGCGCACTAAACAAATCAACAAGTTCGTCAGTGGTTCTGCGGCGGTCTTCTATAATCAGTCTATGAATTCTGGCGATGTTTTCCTCCGTTCGGGAGGTCGATTGGAGATTGATTGGTCCCTGAGCGATGTTGCCCTTCAAGTGACCTAAAAGCGGGAAAAGCACTCGTAAAGTTTTGTTTTTCCCAGAGCAGCTTTCTTGTAAGCCATTGCAAGCTATACAGTTGTTTCTCCAAACAGAAAACAAAATATCGTAGCCTCACGCGTTGTTTCCACTTTTCAGTCATCACAAAAATCGCCGAAGAAGCGAGACGCGCTTAACAAAAACATTTATTTCGTGGCACCATCAATTTACTCGATAACGCTGGTCGGTAGACTGATACAGAAGGGTCCCTGCAAGAGGCATCTAGCGGCGGAAGCATGTACTACAACGGATCTGTCCACCAGATAACGATTCTGGTTTCTTTTGCGTTCCCCCTCGTATATGTGAACAAAATTACTATGTAAAACATATTTCTGTTTTATTTTACGTAATATATAAACGACCAAGTTTATAAATATAGAATTACGACTATCCGCAACAGACTGTTGGCTGACTAACAATTACGACCAACTTCACTTATCACCGAAACTATAAGATGTAATCATGCTAGAAGCATGGGCGGATTTAGAAGAGAGACCATGGGGGGGGGGTCGATATAAACGTTGGTGGGGGCAATCACTTTGAAAGCTATCGTTTAGAATGAAACATTTAAAGTCATTCTGAAATGACTGGCGGGTCAATGCCCCCCCCCCCCCCCACAAATCCGCTCATGGCTAGAAGCTCTGGCTGGAAAGAACAGTTATTCCAAATATCTGGTGTAGTAAAAAGGAATCCATTATTTTTGCATGACATTGAAGGCTTGACTTACCATAGTTAGAATGATCCGATTTAGGTCACATATGCGCCGTTTTGTTCGATAACGTGTTGCCATTTGGAAGGTAATACCATGATGCCTCTCTCATAGAAGCCCTTGTCCCTATTGGCCAAAAATTGAGACAGTAGAAGTTCACAAGCCTCTCTTGAAGCGAATTTTTCACCAGCAAACGTGTTCGGCATGGACAGCAACAGATGGTAATCACTCGGTGCCAGGTCCGGACTATAAGGTGGATGCATAAGAAACTCCCAACCAAGCTTCCGGAGCTTCTGGCGAGTCAGTATCGATGTGTGTGGCCTGGCGTTGTCCTGGTGGAACACAATGCCTCTCCTATTGGCCAAAGCTGGCCGCTTCTGGGCGATTGCTGCCTTCAGACGGTCCAATTGTTGACACTATAGTTCCGAGTTAAGGGTTTGGCCGTAGGGGAGCAGCTCATAGTAGATAATTCCCTGCCAATCCCACCAAACACACAGCAAAACCTTCCTGGCCGTCAATTCTGGCTTGTGCACCGTTTGCGCCGGCGCACCGCGCATCGACCACGACCGTTTTCGCGTGACATTGTCGTAAGTGATCCACTTTTCATCACCAGTCATCAATCGCTTCAGAAATGGGTCGCTTTTGATGCCATTCAGCAGGGATTCGCAGATGGAAATTCTGTCCATGAGTTTTTTTTGGGTTAACTCGTGTGGCACCCATACATCAAACTTCTTTGTGTATCCAGCCTTATGCAAATGGTTCCACACGGTTTTTTGTGCAATGTTTAGCTCTTGGGCAATCGAAACAGTGCTTACATGACGGTCGGACGCGACAATGTCCATGATTTTATCGACATGTTCGACACGTGGCCTTCCAGTGCGTGGTACATCTTTGACGTCAAAATTACCGGCACGGAATCGACGAAACCAAAATTGCGCGTGATTGGCTGTTACAGTATCAGGACCATAAACACTATTCACATTTGCAGCCGCCTGGCTTGCGTTTTCGCCTTTATCGAAGAAAAACTGTAAAATATAGCGTATTTTCTCTTTGCTAGTGTCCATTTTGACGCGCGCTCACACAACACTGAGTCAACTCATCACAACTATCTGAACAGTGTTTGTAGTACGCAATCTCATCATTTGAACGCCATCTCGTTGAACCCGATCGGACTTATACAACGCGAGATACAGATCACTGAAGCCATCTATTGGCAAAATAATGGATTACTTTTTACTACACCAGTATTTGTTGCGCTACTACTTTCGGACAAAGCTGAACGTTGCAATTATCTTAGAAGAATTATAGAAAATGTTGATTTCTTAATGTCATTGGGATTACTGCGAACTCTGGTTTTATATAGGATAAAACCATAAAAATGTTCAGCCAGAACCTGGATAAGTATAACCAGAGGATTCTACGTGAGATAAAAACAAATTTACAGAAATTAGAATTAGCTCTTGCAAAATCAAAGGGATGTAGAATCATCCATTGCATACGAGATCATACTAATCATCTACAGAAGATGTTGGTACTCCTTAAAATCAGAACAAAACGAAACCTTCCTCCACAACAAAGACGTGCTATAAACAAACTAAAATCAAGATAAAACATCTTTATGAAACCCGTAGACAAATCAGCGGGAGGGTAACAATCCTAGAAAAACAAGACTGTGAAGAAGATACATTGCTACAACCGAAAAATTAAAACGTTCAGAAATAATTAAAATAAAGGAAATAAGTGAAAAAGAATATAAATTCTAAGACCAATTAGGGAAACAAATGCATCTAGAACTAGAGTTTAAAAGGAAACCGGAAAAGTAAGAAACTCGTTGTACAGAAAATGTACACACCAGCACAAACTGAGTAAGGTCTATTGTTCTATATGGTAAACTCACATACGTTGGGGATTAATGCACTAAATTTGTCAATGAGACAACAGATGTAGGAGTGGCATCCTCAAATTCGAGAATCTTTTAGTAGGTGTGAACAGAAGGCTCGGGCTCCATGCCTCTCCCGATATATTGAAGTCATAAGAACAGTAGAGGACCCAATAGACCCCCCTCTTGGCCAAGCCTTCACTTGAATTGGGTGGTAGCGCGTGCGAGGTTTACTGTCTCTTATAACTGTCATGTCCATTCTTCCGTTTTTAGTTTTATCGTCGAGCGCTAGAACTTTTATTATGTTTAATGTGATTGGAATAAAGGACCTAGACCAAGTGTCTTTGACGATGTTGCGCCAATTAATTATAATCATTTTTTCATGATCAAGCTCAGTATGTAGCATAACATCAATCTCTCTCTCTCTCTCTCTCTCTGTGTGTGTGTGTGTGTCTATCTTTTTCCTATGATGATTGTATGTCTACTCGAAAATGATTTTCTACTCTCCACATCAAAGGATTAGTTTTCCTTGGAGGTGTATCTTAAATTTTAGGGTGTTGTTGTAGGGGGATGTAGGAAACCCCTAAGCAGCCGCCTCTCACTTGTTTCAAATACGTGCAAGCACAATTAATAGATGACCAACATTGCGATCGCCGGTGGGGATTACAAGTAAATGCAGAAAGAAGTATTGCAGTAATTTATACGAAACGTAGAAAGTACACTCCACAACCAATACAGTTTCAAAATCGAGATATTCCTCACCGACTAACAGCAAAATGTCTTGGAGATAATCTCGATCATGGCCTCACTTTTTCCATGCTTACTCAACATATCAAGCAAACAGTATTTCTCAAATTATTAGCATTGTACTAAGATGTCACGAAACTCGAGTGAATGTAATGAAAAATATTCTGTCAACTTGAACAACGTTTCTCCTGTATGGCAACATGCCACCCGTAGTCACATATTGAAATTAGAAACTATCCAAAGTAAGGTTGGTCGAATTATCACATATTACGACAGATGTACACGAAATGATCAAACCCTACAGGATTTAAATCTATTCATTATGAGGCAAATAGTAATTTTTGGGGAACACTGCCTAGGTATGATAACGAAGCAGCAGCACAAATTGGCACAGCGCTTCTGCAGAGAAATACTTACACATCTCTCGACCAACAGGAGGAGTATTTATTAATTAATCTGACAGTTGTAAAAACAATTTCGTTCTCACAAAATAAATAAACATTAAGTAATTCAAAGAAATTCCTAGCTAAAATTGTAAACGAATCTTTTACGAGAGTCATCGGGCCATGGGCATAAGTCCTATACTTCTAAGAAAATATAAAAGCATTTCCATAAAGGGGAAACATTACATAAGAATAAACAAATCAATTGAAGGTGTAAATCAAAAAATGAATAAATGAATACATATTGTTTGCATTCCTGATGCAGGGAGTCGAGTCTCACCATTAACTCATATATAACACATACAACTCAATCCAACACTCGAAATAAGTAACATATCTATGTCTCACACTACACCATAAGCTCAATTTATTTATTAACAGAACACAACAGATACACATTTCCGATAACAGCGTTCAATAATAATAAGACTATTACCTTACAAATTCTTAAACTTTTTGGCTATGGCTAATTCAAACATTATTATATTAGTGACATTTACATCAATATCTTCTATCGTTACAGTGTTATATGCCACACTAATTCTCCATATTGGTGACTTCCTCATTATATTCGTTCTAGGCTTATCTGTATGAAGAAGATCACAATTTTGGACTCGAGTTTTATCCGTTGGAACTCGAACCTTGAGACTTAAATGTAATTGAGAGCAATCTATTTTTTTGCTATTAAATAGTTTATATAGGAATAGCATATCTTCCATTATTCTTCTATGTTCAAGGCTCATAAAACTGAAATTAACGTTTAGTGAGCAGGTATTTTCCCTCTGGAGATCAATTCCGGTTTCTTCAAATGATAATACCTCAAGAATCTTGTTTCAACCCGTTCAATCTTATAGTGATCAACTTTGGTGAGTGTACTCCATACGAAATTTGCGTATTCCAACTTCGAAAGAACATACGAATAACATAATAATTGCAAGTTTCTTTTTGCTTGAATTCACGACCAATTCTAATGAAACCCAAATTCCTACATGCACTATTTACTATATTGTCAATGTGAGAACCAAACATTAGTTTGAAGTCCTACAGAACCAGCAGATCCTTTACAGTTTCCAAGGTTGGGAGGATGGCTCCATGAATTAAGCATGAAAAGTGAATCGCATTCCTCCGACTTGTGAAAGTTACAATTGAACATTTCTTACAATTTATTTCAAGAAAATTACTCTTACACCACTCAGTTATATTATTGATGTCAATTTGAAGAAGTTCACAGTCTTTAGTCGAGTCAATAGGTAAGTAAAGTTTACGATCATCCGCCAAGAGCAGTTTATTGCAGTTCTTAATATAATCTGATAGATCATTTACAAATAAAATGAATAATAGAGGACCTAGATTTAAACCCTGTGGCACTCCTCATAATTGAGTGTATTGAATAGATTTGTACCACTTATAGACAACTACTTGGCTTCTTTTTTCTAAGTATGACGAGAAAAGTCTGACTAGCTGCGGAGTAAAGTTTAACTTACCTAATGTTTGTAATAGAATACCGTGATTAATTTTCTCAAAGGTCTTGGAGAAGTCTGTATATATCACATCAAGTGTACGAGCAATAAAATCCGTTATTATGTCAGATTCGTTACAGTAGACCTTCCCTTAACAAAGCCATGCTTAAATTCCGTGATTATAGAACTGACATGATTAAAGAAGCGTTGAATTCGGTTCTTAATCTAAAAAACTCGCTCTTATGATAGTTTTAACCCCCTACCCTTTACCTAAATTTCTTATGCGTGATTTTGTTTTCAATTTCTTAATAATGTCCAGGGTAAACCAACAGGGATATGTGTATTTTTATTATTTTTTTAATGGAATACATTTGTCAAATATTTTGTAAAGATACTGTAAAATTTGTCAATATCAGGAATGATATCATGATATGTTACCGTAAGAATATACCAGTCATCCTGCTCAAATTCGGTGTACAATTGGTGGAAATTTGCCTTCCGAATGTGGAAATGTGGATAACGAATGTGGAAATGTGGATAACGAATGTGGAAATGTGGATAACGAATGTGGAAATGATACATTCGTTAACATTTTTTCGTTCTTGAGACTGAAAAAAATTCAATCTGCAAGAACTTGTATATCTCATCTAAAAAACGGAAATTTTGAGTAGCCGTTACACAGCCTAAACGACTGCATCCAAAAAAATGAAATTTGATATCAAGGTACACAATCACCAGTAGATTAAGCAAATATTACAAAATTTTAAAAAAGTCTCCATCTTGTATCCGAAATGGCCGCAAAACCCATTGTTGTGTAGGATACAAAGCCTAAACCTCAGGAGCTACAAACACGAAATTTCGTATGACACGTCATCACCAGTAGATTACGAAAATATTACAAGTCTCCAAAGACATCATCTTAGATTCAAAATGGCGGACCGCAAAAATTCATTTTTAACATAGTTTGAGCTAGAGATACGAAATTTGGCACAAAGGTGTGTTATCAAGAGTAGTTTAGGAAAATATTACAATATTTTGAAGAAACCTCCATCTTGGATCCAAAATGATTTTTTCATAGAATGCACAGCCTAAACGGCTGGAGCTAGAAAAACAAAATTTGGTATGACGGTTCATCATTACTATTAGGTAACGAAACTATTACAAAATGTTTCCAAAGACGTCATCTTGGATTCAAAATGGCGGACCGCAAAAATTCATTTTCAACACCGTTTGAACTAGAGATAGGAAATTTGGTGTAAAGTTGTGTTATCAAGACGAGTTTAGGAAAATATTACAACATTTTGAACAAATAGCCATCTTGGTTTCAAAACGGCTGTCCAGAAACCATTTTCCACACCGTTCGAGCAAGAGAAATGAAATTTGGTATGAAGGTGTACTATTACGAGTAGATCACGACAATATTAGAAAATGTTTAAAAAAAAGTCGCCACCTTTAATTCAAAATGACCGCCCAAATCCCATTTTTTCAAATTACTGAAGCTAAAAAAACGAAGTTTCGTATTTAGGTGTACCAGCACGAGTGTGTTATAATAAAACGGGCAAATTTACCCTATGGTGCGCAGCCCCCGGCTGTATGGAGACAGATCTGCACCATGGGGGCGTAGGCCCTATTCTTTTCTCCGATGTGCCGTTCATCTTCCAGTACTATGGCACTTTGACTACGTACTACGAGTTAGCCCATTCCATTTGAATCAAAAAGAATATCTTTTTCTCGGTGACGGGCTATACTGGCTTACTTTGTTTTACAGTAATAGTTAAAGCTGGATGGTAACTAATGGATTGCTTTCTCTTTCAACAAGTACGTTATCCATATTTGTCAATACCAAGTCCAAAATTTCATTATAACTATTTCTCACTTGATTAATGGAGCTTAGCTGACAATAGGACATAAAATTTGACAAGTTTTGGTACTTAGTTGAAGCGTTGAGTAAATCAGATTGACCAGGGGATGCCTCGGATAGATAAAAATCGCCAATAATTAGGAAAGTGCAACCTGGAATGCGTTTTAATTTGATAAACTGAAAAAAAAACTTCATATTTTTCAATTGACGCCTTCAGTACAAAATAAACAGGCATATAACTTAATTTTTCCACTCATCAATTTACCATTAAATCATCCCAACCTATTTCCGAGCAATCAATTAGCGTTACACTGTATTTATTCAATATTGCAAGTTAACCCCCTTCCCCCAGCATTTTGCCTGTTTCCACTATATTGCGGATCACATCTGAAAACAAAGTATCTTTCGTCAATTAACTCAACATCATGATGTTCACTTTGAAGCCAGGTTTCACTAACCCTAACTATATCATAAGACGACGACAATACATTACAAAAAAATGCACTTCTCTTACCTCTTCTTTTCGTTACAACATAGAGTTTACACTTACAACGATAAGAGAATTATTACATATAGCAAAATACCAAAAATCTCCATTTTGTTCTGAACGTACTAGGATTAAAATGCTAACTTTGCACAAAAATATGTGAAATATGTAACGAGATTCAAACTTGTAAATATGAGTGTCGGAAGAACGTAGAACAAATAGAGTGCAAAACTCCAGAAAAACAGCCATATCAATTCAATACTGTGGAACAGAGTAAAAAACCATTATCTTTGTCGGTCTTTCCCACCCACCTTGGAACAAGCATGGCTTCGTCGAGGGGGGGCAATTAGAAGATAATCAGCAACTTGCCAACAGTGATACTGATAAAGACGAGAGATCATTCTAAGATCTTACCCGAACCTTCGTCATCGTGATTCTTGACATGTAACAGGCCTTTGACTGAGTCAGTAATAATTTTCTCAGCTTCCTATTAAAATCTTATAATTTCTCAATTAGGTCTAACTTTATTCAATTAATATCTTGTCTACAAAAATTCTGCCAATTATCGATAAACATTAATCGCTGCAATTTAAAACACATCAGCATGTGCAGCGGATTAGAACAGGGCAATCCATTATCTAGCCTTATTATGACAGCTAATAATATCCATAGAAAAAAAAATCAGGGACTCTTATGTAATGGTCAATTTTATAAAACAATTTCGTATATTGATGGCCTAAGTTGCGCAAATTGTTTTAATCACCCAAAGAAAAAACAAAGTAATGTCTCTTCTACAAAATCCTTAACACATGTATAAGGAGGTGAGAGTTTAGGTAAACCACCTTAAGGTATTAGATATTGACTTCTATAGGTCAACAACTTTTACGTCTTTTATAGGAAACAATGAAAAAATGAACAGAGATTAATAGGTAAAATGATGCACGAACATTATACCAAAATTGTTTCGAATTTATTTGCTCACGCATACGTTTTCTAAACTGTTATGTACTTACTTAGTAAATGGATTTATTATATATAACTTTTGCTCATATCGCAACTAGCTATTGCTAACATAAAAAATTACAGGCTATTTTATATAGAGACAGCACATCTTGCGTACGGTCCGTAATAGCAGCTAATAAGTTATGTAAATAGGTCTCTCATCGCGCTGATTTCATAAAAGTTTGATTTGACAACACACACAGCAGAGTGAAATGTTGGTTGTTTTGGTTTTCATTTTTTTTTCTTGGTTTCTTGTTATTAATTTTTGCAATGTTTATTGATTTTTGCATTTCTCAGTTATTTTTTTAAAAATACGGTAAGACGCTGAACTTTTAACTTATCATCTCGTGTTGAAATCTCGCGTCAGCTGTAACTATTTTGTTTTGTATTGCTAATGTCAAAAACAATACGCTGTGTTGTGTTTATGTGACACAAAAAGTTGTATTCTCGCTAGAAAACCGAAAAGTGTTAAATTGACACAGGCATTTTTTTACTGTCTAAGAAAACGTCTAAAAGAAAACTACTTACTTTTGCACAAAATCATAATCCTCATCAAATACTCAGAGTGCACACTCCACCCACGTTCTAACACCACTTTCATTACTGTTAACACTTAATCAACATACAATTACACTAAATCACTCCGATTATGCTCTTGCCTCAACTTTCAGTGTTTCAGAAATCCCTTATCATCTTGCACCTATATATTATGCACACTAAACATTATTGTTTTAGTATAACAGAGCTTTGTCCTTCTCCCATCTCGTCCAGATTCACCTCTGGGTAAGAAGATAATCCAGCATCCATTATTTAATGATTCCGCAGTGTTGTGAAGAGTATTCTACGTCCTGTTCATTCTTTACTTCATATTATTAAATAATCGTCCCTAAAAGTATGTTTCAAATGCACATAATGGCTACGAATTTTAAATGAATAAGATAAAGAAAGTATTAATACTTAATGAATGCTTTAATAACCCCCTCTTGCGATTCCACATTCCCAAATCTCACCACTACCCCCAACCCCCTTCGCACTGCCCTAAACCTATGCCAAGTGTGTTAGCAAATACTGAGAATATGATAAAGCATAATAAAATTAAGACAAGTTTAAAGACTGACTTGAAGCGTCTTATTAGGATCCAACATTTCTTTCTACAAAATGCACTTATAATAGTTTTGTGTCACTACGTTTCGGCTTATATACCCCACTAGCACACACGTTGATTAAACGTTGATAAAAAAGTTTAATGTCCGCCTTTTCAACGGACAACTGTTGAAAAGGCGGACGATTTTATCAGCGTTTAATCAACGTGTGTGCTAGTGGGGTATAACAGATTACCTCAAACTTTTTTATTCGTCAATGTCGCTTGTATTGTATCCCTTGGCTTCTAGATTCCTGGAAATATATATTTACTCGTAACAGAAATGAATATAGGTATACCGCTCAGCTCATAGCATAATAATCTCTTACCTAATGTAGTCTCAATGCTTTGACTGGGCCAGACGTACGTTTTATTTATGTTAGTTGCAATCTTCGAAGGATTAACTGAAGAACTTAGGAACTTTTACAGGTTTATTGCAGAGACTCGTTGCAACTTCCAAAGAGCATATTAATGGAATAAAAAGTTATGCTACAAGAGAAAATGAGAGCGCATTTCTCCAACGAGAGAAGGAGGCTGAAGATTTTCGTATTTGTTTTTCTACGTATTTGTTTTTCACAGCAGTTGGAAGAAGTAGTTTTGTTTGAGAAATGGAAACTTCGCGTGAAAACTTTCGGGCAATGACTTTTGATAACTACAAATGTAGTTTAACACAGACAATGCATCGGGCGATGCTGAGTGCTGTCGATGCTGAGTGGTATACAACACTTTGTTTGCCGTAGGTCATCAATGAATTACGTAAAACAAACCCAAATCGTCGAATCATTCATCACTACGACAACTCCCACTCAGCACACACAACTGTTGATTTTCTTGTCCAGTAAAAATATTAAATTAACGGCTCATTGTCCGTACTCACCCGATTTATCACCTAATAACTTCTTTTTGTTCCCAAACGTTAAAAAGGGACCGATTTGTGTCGCCTGAAGCAGTTGTCGACGCATTCCAAACAGCGGTTTGTGAGGTATCTGACTCCGAGTGCAAAAAGTGTTTTCAAAATTGATTTGAGCGTATTTAAAAGTGTATCAATCTTAAAGGTGAATACTTTGAAAAGCAATAAAACCATTTCCAGAATTTTCATGTCTTCTTCATACTGATTGCAGAAACTTCTCCAGCAGCCCTCGTGTCACAACTTCCGTGTATAATTGTGGCAAGTCATTTTCTCGATGAAGGCACTTGTACCTCTCAGAATTTCTTCTTTTTGAGATATACGAGGGAAATATGAGTATTGACGACCTCTCATTCTGCTGATTTCCATTATTTACTTTATTCTTCTATTTTCTAGCTCCTTTTAGGACATTATTTAGAATTCATACAAGTTTCACCCACATAAATATGTAACAGTAAGATTTCATTTTATGTATCTCTTCCACGACATAAAGATACCATCTTCCATCTAGCGGATGCAATCATAACTCAAGAAAGAGGAGAAGATGAAAACGCAAATGAAATGAAAATTTAGTTCAAGGACGTCACACATCTTTTTCTCTTGTTGAAGATTTTTATGATCCCTTTTTCATACCTCATTTCACTACTGCACCACAGATTATTATAACCCTAAGATATTCAATGGACACCGATTCAGAAAAAAAATAATAGAATTAATAGCTTCATTCATTCTTAAGTGTCCTTTTCCAAAACATTTTCTTCTCAAAGTGAAATGTAAGATTGGAAAGTTACATCAAGAACGACAGATGTCGCTGAGTTAAATTCTATTATAAATTGGGTTCAATATACAGTTGTCCCTCGGTACCCGTCGAGACTTATTGCACAAACCCCTTTTGTATAACAAATGTCTCAAATACTCAAATCTCTTGAAGAAAGTGGTGTGGTATTGGCATAAAACCTGTGCATCCTGACGTTCACTTTAAAACATCTTCAGAATAGTTATATGAAATCTAATATCAGGCAAAGGCAAATTAATTAAATTGAAATGATCTTTCTTCATCAGGCAAAAATGTTACAAAATCAATTGTTGTACTTAGTTGTTTAAACAACTAATGACAAAATAAAATTTTGCGCTTGTTTAGTTCAGAGTTAGCCATCGTAAAGCAAAACATTTTTTGTTAGTCGAATGGAAATCGGCAAACGGAGAACCTGGAATACAAGTAAATAATTTAATATTCATCAAAACGATCAAGATAAATGCCCCATTGTCCAGGCAGCTGTGGTTTAGTCCAGTTCTGTACGTAATGCTTTAGTTTGTCATCTGTACTAACCCTTCTATTTTTAAGGACCTTCTACAGCGCACCAACGATATAAATATCAGCCAGTGATACATCAGGGATATGCGTTTGGGTGATGCACTGTTTCTCAGTTGTGAAAGCGTGGTTCACGTAATCTGTGTGTACGTGTATTATCATGGAGGAGAATCGCTCCTTCCACAGCAACAACGACTGATATTCCAAATATTTATCGGTAGAAGTTGGTTCAACCAATTACATAGAATACGTCAGCTACAATGTAACATTATCTTTGTTTCAACTTACGCTTAATGCTCTGAAAGGCAATACATACAATAAAACAGAATATTAAAAATAGAGGTACGTATAGTAAATACAATCTTTACCTTTATCAACATTTTAGACATATTTTGAACAAGTATTTTCGACTTAGGTTCGTTGAATCCACGGTTGCAGAAAGACCTCCTATAGTTATAAACAAGCAGAGATTATTATTATTATTATTATTATTATTATTATTATTTATTGTTTATAAACTGAATTAAAAAGCGAAATAATTGGTTACTCCATTGTGTCTCGTCGAAACTTTAAATATTAATTCGTAGTCAACACAAAGCTCTTGTATTGTAACTATGAGTAATTAGATCTTTCCGTAGCAAGAACATGGACAGATAGTTACTTGTATCTTTCTCAAAGGTATCTTACTGTTATTTACCTCGTGCTAGTACTTAAGAACCAAAAATATGTTCAGGGTAGCGAGGAATATATTAACAGACCTTCTTGAACTGTCGTCACTTGGTGGAAGCCCTAATATCTTGATAGGCAATTTGTGATCGTGCATTACTGTTATTCCGCTATTTTATTTCTGACGGGAATTGACAACGTGACAGCGCGCACTGAAAGCGAGCGGGCGAACCTCTCAGCTACCGTGAGGTCATTTAAATAAAAGAACAAAAGTAAAACCAGGGAGCAAAATGGCAGGAAAAATTGCAGCGGGTAGTGGCGTGAGACAAGGATGTTAACCTATTACCCACTTTATTAAATTTGTGCCTAGGAGAAGAGATTCTTCAGTATCTCAGGAGCTGCAATTGGGAGAAACAAAAATGAAATATATTCGATTTCCAGATGACATCGTCCTTTCAGAGAATGAAACATCACTTAAGATGATGTTAAAACATACGGAAGTAAGCTGCTAAGAATGAAAATTAAGGTAAACATAATAAAATTGAAGGAAATGATAATTGGAACAGTTTTCTAAACGAATATGTGAAGTATGGAAGAGAAATAAGGCGAGAATAGGTAATCAGTGACAAGAACAACATCTTCTGTGAAAGTATGAAGAAAACGTTGAAGAAAGAAAAATATGATTAAATGTAAAAAAAAAAAAAAAGAGAGAGAGAGAGAGAATTGGAAGGCTTAGGAATGTGAACGCTGAGAAGAATGGGTAAGATTAACTGGACAGAAGATTTGTAATGAGGAAATACTGAAGAAAGTCGAGAAACTGTGAACAATAATTGTGATAATAAAGAAGAGAACATGTAATAATTAGAACATCGTTTACGAAGAAATTGGCTACTGAAAGATTCAGTTGAAAGTATGATTCAGGAGCAAAGAGGGAGAAGAAACAGAACAAGATTGTGACAAATGAAAAGAGCTTGACGTGACTTTCGGAAGAACAGCCATGATAATGATAAGTTGGTTGTTGTTAACAATTGTAAGACATTAAACCTACAAGTAGGTAGGACAGAAAAAGGGCGAATGCTGTGGCCCCAAAAGTAATTTTCTGTACTTTTCCGATTTTTTTTTTACTAAACCTATCAACTCTTTATCACCGTGAACTACACACTAAAAGTAACAAAGGGTTTATTAACATTGAAAACAAAAAGGTTTTATCTGTGCATCTAGAAACAATTTTCTTATAAGGGAAGTACCCGAGTTCGAACGGATAAAACAGACTGGAAACGTGTTTAAAATAGAACATTGTACCTCTTCCATCTCCTATCAAAGCCATTCATCTGTAAAAAAAATACGTGTAAGTCTGCTAGAGTAATCTGAAGGTCAGTGTACGAGCTTCGGTGCTCCAAAGCTGAACATGCAGTACGAGCTAGACTTATACGGTGTCCGGTAGGTCAGTGCAACGGCAGACATGTGTGAGCTGAAGCCAATTAAGGCGGTGAACATTGTTAAGCTGCTGAGGAAAAAGATACAGCGAATATGTAGACCCGACTGTAAAAAATGCCTAAAGGCCAAAAATAAAATTCAAATTCAAAAATTCTCATGATTCAAACATCGCTAGTAAACAGATGAGGGGTTTTACAGATCAATCACCTTCACGGGTAGTAAAGCAAACACAACTCCGTATTTTCAACTCATTTTGACTCGGTTCTAGCCGTTCGAGCTGGGATGCTTCCATTGTCACAAATGATATATTAACATTCTCATTTAACTGAAAATAAGAGCATACCGTTTGGAATTAAGATAACACTTCTTATTTCTAAACGGGAATGTTCTAATTATCGATTAAAAGAGAATGCTGATATCTAACTTGTATGAAACTTGTATCTCGGTGCACAGATAAGAACTTTTTTTTTTCCTACATTTTAACAAATCCGTTTTTCTACTATACATAGTGCAAAGTATCGGAAAACGGTACTTGCGTCCATTTTATTTGTGTTATTTGCATACACAGATAACATATATCTTAATTAAATTTTGAAAAACATATCCTTGTTAGCTAAATGAAACGATTTTTTGTGTATGCTAATATTGTTTTTCTTCTTGTTGAGAATTTGTAAATTAATTAATAGCAAAATAAAAATTATTATGTTAATTTGAATAATAGCTGTAGTATTCTTTTTGTAAAGTAATGAAAACTGAAAAAACAAAACACAAACTTCATGCACTTAATATTATATACATGCATATATACTCATATCATATATATGCTATGTGTATACATATGAGTTCTAGGTATGTACGTGTATAACTACGGCCTACTGAAGAGTCCTCTCTCCTCACATTTTGGTTTTATCTCTCTCTGTCTCTCTCATTTACTCACACACACACACACAAACTCTGTCT